>JAABKJ010000396.1:0-51015 GCA_011634705.1 Andricus grossulariae | reverse complement strand
TATGAATCACTTTTGTACACATGTAATGTACACTAGGTACATAAAACGATGTTCGAGATAGATTTTTAACCTAACCGGCGTGCGGCATTGCTCGGAGTTTGTCAGCTAAATTCTTCTCCACGCATTCGAGCGTGACCGCGCTCAAAGTGGGGGTTTATGGCTTCTTGGAATTATAATCCCCTGCAGCCCCGAAAACAGCAAAGGAAGAAACGACGCAAAATTTCAACAGCAGTGGTTCTCATTTACTTTAGAAATGTTCGTTTAAAAGAGAGAAATTTTTTCCTCGTGAGATTTATTTCTAGTTCCTTAAAGTAATTTACATATTTCGTCAGTTTTTGTCATTAGAAGGATACAATTTTCAGAGAATGTATTTTCAGAGAATGTATTTTTAGAGAATATATTTTCAGAAAATGTATTTTTGTAAAATAAATATAATAAAAATATTTGAATCAGGCAAGGTTTTTCAAAATAGATTACTCGAGTCCTTTAGGGTGTTAGATGGAAGCTTCCGTACTCGAAAGAGAAAAGAGAATGGGCGCCTCGCCGTGAGGAATAAAATTTATGAGCATCCTTTATTCCAGCAGTTAGGGAGTCGACTTCAGTTTGAGCAATTTATTAATTTCTGCTTGCTTCGGTCCCACCATGCATCTTCCTTCTCTTCTTGGGAGATACAGCATTCCTGTTGTCTTTATCCCATCTACTCCCTTGCTCTCGAAGACGGAGGGTTGGCTATGAGGGTTCTTCTTCCTTCTTTTTCTACCACATGCTCGCTTGAGTTTTCGAAACAGAGCGCGCTTAAATGTAGTTCAACTTGATAGCATAATATATTTTACCAGTGGCTTCATAAACATTTGAGTTAGTCCCCTTTCATTGCGTGTTTAGATTTTTAACCTCAATATTTTTGCTGAGACTTCAGCAAGCTTTTTAACAATTAACAGATATGATTTAAAATAATCGAAATTGACACAGACATCAAAATCATGTCTTATTTTATTTTAATTTATACTTTTTATTGTGTCTTGTTTGTTAATCTAGATAATCTCTACATTCACGGTTTTAATCAGCCTCAAAAGAACCTAAAGTTCCAAAATTCGGACAGATGCAAAAATCGATGCAGTTATAACAAGCTTCAAATTAAAGATTTAAATGAAAATCGATTTGCATTTTAAAGCCTTTAAATTACAATTATGTGAATGGGAATGCATCTCCATCTGGAAGCGGTGCTGATCTCTTTGTAGGTGACAAATCATTTGAATTTGGTCCCTTCAAAATTGAAATCATTAAAACTCGAAGGCTATATTCAAGTTCGAAAGCATTTCAACTGAAAAGCAATTTAACTTCAAAAGCAATAAATTTGAAATAGCGTTTATTTAACAGCTTTGGAATTTTAATAAACCTCTCTCCCTAGCCGGCTAAATTAACCATTAAACTTCTTAACTTTTATCCTTGAATCCTCATGAAAAGTTTTCGACTTTAGCTCCCTCCCTTTTTTTGTCTGATGCATCTACGCCGTATGTCATCTTGCGTCCTTCACACACCCGTTTTGTTCGACACTTTCAGACTATCTTTTTCAAACTTTTTCTCATTCATTTTGCCTCTCGCTTTTTCAGGTGTTCAGCATAGTACTCAGTCCTGTTGGTGATTAGTGCAATCATTACGACAGCACTAATGATACTTGCATCACCAAACAAAAGCTGTGAAAAGTAAGCGAGCGGGTTACTATCGCTTGAGAGGAAATACCTCTTTGGGGACTTATTCATTCATTCTGAACAAGGTTGACCTTATCGAGGTCTAAACAACAGACAATTGGTGCTAAAGATGACACTGCGTGCAGATGCAGTTGATGGGTTGATAAAGTTCAGAAAATGTTCCTGTTGAACATTTATTTCATTTTAAATTTCAATAAGTTGTTTCTATCGAGTCTAGGCTGCGGAAAAGTTAACTATCAGAAAAAACTTTTTACTGTTAAAACAATAGATGTACCTTTTTTATTGTTTCTAGAAAATCTATTTCGTGACATTTTGAAATCTATTATTAATTTAAATAAAAAATGTGCTTATCTAAGGCAGTGAGGTCCAGATGAAATAACCCTCACAACAGAATGATATCTTTGGCATATTCCTAGGATATTTCGGCAGCACATGGGATATCCTGAAAAATGTCCCCAAAATCTCCCGGGATGTCCGTGGCATATTCCAAGGATATCAAAATTTCCGCCCCGTACGATATATACAATTTTGGCAATAGAATTCAATATTTCTGGAATGCATATTGATTAAAATCTGTAGAATGCCTGAAAACATAAAGATTCACAAAAATTCGTTTGACGAAAATCCGCTTTATATAAATCTTGAATATTCGGCTTCTTTAAAATTTTATCTCAATATAATTTAATTTAAAAAAATTATTACCGCATGTTATTTTTATAATCAATAACAGCCTTCTTATAATAAAAAACAAGTCACTTTCTGAAATTTTAAGAGTTGGCTGTTATTGCATCTATAACCTCTAAATGTGCGTTTTGGAGATTCCTCTTTACACTATGTTTATAACAGAAAAAGCAGTTTTTACGACAAAAAATAATCAAATTAATATGTACCACGTTGGTTTACACAATATAAATGAGAATAGATTGTAATCCGGCACGAATGTTTACCTGGAAGTGACTTTAGAGGGGACTCTACTATTATTATGTATTTATAATGTTATACTTTATATAAAATTTCCGGAGAAATACCTAATTTTGGTAAATGATGTTTTTGTTTTATACGATTGAATATAGATATAATTAGCAGTAGATATATCTGAATTTCCAGGAATGTACTAAATTATAGAATTGCGATACCTTGGGGACACCCTTGGCATATAAAATTGGGACAATAATGGAATATCCTCAGGATATTGAGATATCATTGACAAATTTCAGGGATATCGAAATTTCCGCTCTGTATGATGTCATTCGCAATATTCTTAGGATATCCTGGGGGATAAACGGGGTATCCCGGCGATATCTCATGCTGTGAGGGAATAAAATAAATAAATTGTGCACTTAATTAGTATTATACAATTTCTTTGCTTTAATTGAATCATGTCGTTCTGTAGTATAAATCCAGCAAATCGTAAATGTTGATAAAAATGATCTAATAGCAAAAATATTGATAAATAACTGTTTTATGTTGAAACAATGACACCCAGGCTGGGGAGAAGATGTTTATCATTTTGGAAATTAATGAAATGCAATATGTAGGCAATTTTTTTAATGTTTGTATTTACGGCTTGATGTATGGCTTTAATTTTGAAATTACAATGGAAAAAGTCTTCAAAGTAGAGCTTGCCCGAAGAAATGTTCAAGAATTCCGTTCATATTCTAAGCGGTGTAATTTAAAACTATCGAAATATGTGAGCATATGAATTTCTTGAAGCGCCATATCCAAATTTGGGTATTCAAACTTTTTTTTCACCTTCTTCTTTAGTTGTATCAATATAATTACGATTCTACCAAATTAGCTAATCCGATGTATTTTCTCGTGAATTTTCGAGTTGAAACTTCGCTTGCGTAAAATTTACAGATTAGGACAAGGATGAAGATTGAGTTTGTTATGCACTGAAGGAAAGCCGCGGCTGTTCGCGTCCTCGAAAATTTAAGCCTTCTCGAGTGCGCGGAAATGGCTAAGGTTAAGGAGAGGAACCTGCATTTAACAGCGTTGAACATTAACTGCCGCTCCGCAGTTTTCCCCATAACTCCGGGAACTTTGATTGCAGCTAACGGCCCTCGGGGATACTGCCTTTAAAAGGAGAATACGAGGGAGCCATGGCAGTCGGAGGAGCGAAAGAGAGAGAGAGAGAGAGAGTGAGAGAGAGAAAGAGAGAGAGAGAAGTGGGAATCGAAGTACCTGCAGGAGGCACCTTATAACTTCTTATAATTACTCGGGTCTCGAGGGTTTAACTGCTGTTTAATTTCATTCGGCAATTAACCCCGTGCTTGATCGGTACTCACACAACAGCTCACCTTCGGTCCTCTTCGTCTTGGCCCAATCCTACAACCTTTCCTCCTTACTTCAACAATTTGCGTTCAAATTTCCTGCATTCTAATTGACAGCATCTTTTGAACCTTTATGTTTAACTTCCCGCTTGCATATACCTTTAATTTCAATGATCTTGACCATTTTTCTCTGCCAGAATATTATTTCCAATCGACTATATTTTTCTGATTTTTACGTATTTCTAAAAAATTTTTCTTTCTAAAGTTCCAAAGATATGAAAATAGGTCACAAATCTTGATTCTCGAATCTTAATTCTTTCATTATTCCTAATTAATAGCAACAATAACGGTTGTTTCCAAAATTACAAATAGGAGTTTGAAATCTTCCAAAATAAAGAATGCGTCTCTTTGTGCGAAAATAAAGAGTAGATATAAATGTAATAAGAGAAGAAACATCGAAGGAAGATTGTAGAGGGTCTATTAATGCGGACATCATCATAAAATTGAGAGCCACGGAGAATCTCGTGCACGGAATGATAGCTTGGAATATGGAGAGTAGAGGAACCGGGCTCAATGAGACTGTTCTGCATAGCAAGAACGAACGGGGCACTCCAACGGGTTAGATTCGCTCCGAGTGGAATTTGTTTATGCAAATAATTCGCTGCAGCAATAAGTGGCTGTGCGTCCTTTCGCCACTCTGCGGAATTTTAGTGCCTCTTTCCATTCTCTGTCATCCCATAACGATCCCCTTACTCCTGATGCCCCTCCTAACGTTACTTCTGGAAGAAAATCATTTTGAACTTAACTGTTGATTTAACTACAAAATTAGTCTCCTTCCATATTGATGTATACAAACGGCACAAAAATTCAAAATTAAATTTAAAAAAGAATTAATTGAGAAACTTAAAATCCAATTGCTAAAATGTCTTTGAAGAGCTCAACTCATGAAATTGTAATAATGTTTTATTCATTAATTAAGTTCATTTTATTCAGTGTTATCAGCGGATGTGAGAAGTTATATTTGAAATGGAAATTTGAACAGTTTTCGACCTTACCAAGAGATAGAAAAGCTAGCATAATATTTTCTGTATGCTTCGATAGATGGCGTTGGAAAATGTTTATTGTGAAAGTTTGATGGCATTCTGTTCCTTAGTTTTATCCTGGCAGGCTTTCAAAGTTGCACGTTTCTGTTTCATTTTTTTTTCATCCCTAAACTTAAAAATTACATTCGCGGATATTTTCATGGCGATATTCGTAATCAGTGCACTAATATACGTACATATGAGGTTTCAAAAATGTCGGAGGTATGCACTTTTCAGAACTTCGAATTAGATATATTGAAATCTACAGAAACTATTATAATCTTTGCTCTTTCTCGATCAGGTCGCAAACTTTTCAATTTGCTCTTGTAAGTTTGAGCTTGAGAATAATCATGGTCGAACTCAAGGATGTACAATCAATCTCAAAACTCGCCAATCTATAAAATGATTGATAAAATCGACAAAAATAGATATATTATTTAATTTCTGTAAATTTCGACGGAGGCTTCTAAGTCTTCTCCAAATTCTTTATTCAACAGTAGTTATTTAGAGTTTTAGCTTTTGTTTTTTGCTCAGGTAAAAGTAACCATTCTGATTTAATCCTAATGATCAATGCCTCATCTTATTCTGTGAAAGATTCTCAACAATTATGTTTGGGTGGTGTTTTTAAAAATTTAAACTATCGTTGTTTATAAGGATACTAACTGTATGATTGATCAGTTTATGAAAAAAAAACTCACCCAAATAGAATTGTAGAAAATCCTTCAAAGAATAAAATGAGGCCTTGATCATTAGGATTGAATAGGAATTGTAGCTTTTCCCTAACATAAAAAATTTTAACATGAATGATTTTTTCTTTATTATTTCATTAATTTGGTATATACCAACCAGGTAAACTGACATAAATTTATACAAGTAAAATCAGTAAACTCTAATTCCTTTTAATCAAAACATACGTTTCACAAATTTTGAAATACCAAAATGAATCAATATTGTCAATTAATGACTATAAATATGTTAACAATATTTGAATGAAATTGTGAAATCGATGTATGATAATTGGTGCTTTTCTGAAGAGAGGAAAAAGAAGCAAAGGAAAGGAGAAGCGTCAGGGGATCGAGAAATGTCGTAAGTTTGTGTACATGCATGTGTTGGATTTATCGTGTGTACGGTGGAAACGATTTAAAATCCGATGCCAAGTTCGAAGGGGCTGGTTCACACCCTTTGCTGGTTGTAGTCTCCGGTGAGGTAACGCCCGAGGGAATATTTCACTGTAGGAAACGTCGCCTAGATTACGAGTTTATCTAAATGGCGCTAGAAACGCGAAAGTTCCGCTAGAATCGCGCCCAGATTATGGGGTGGGTGCAAGGAGTGCAGGGAGTGCAGGGAACGGAATGGGAATGTTTATGGTTTCATGACAGGGAAAATTGTGTCCCAGGGGTAAAGCTAACGGGGCATCGTGCCTCTAAACTGAAATAGGAGAAAATTATCCTTCCATGCTCCAAAGTGCTTTTCAAATTCCTTTAAGGATTTTTTTTATGTTCAATCTATGTCCATCGATAAGCTCCTCGAAAAATTATAAAATAAGGCTGGGTTGAATTCAGTGGACTTTGAAGTTTTCAAAATTAAACTAGGGCAAACGGTACAATCGTTATCCACTTGAGGAATTTTGCCAGTTTAACAATTTGTTAAAAACACTATAAGCGTCGAACGAAATTCTAGAATACACAGATAATGAATTTTACACAGATTTAAATTACAATATTAAGTTCAGCGTTAAAAGTAGTAGATGATTTATGTTTGAAGAAATTAACAATAATGTGATTAAAAAACACTATCATTGATCATGGCGACATGGTGATTAGCATAGACCAATGATTTTACGATTGGCCACTGAAATTTGGTGAAATATAATCATTGTCCACGTCGTTGGCCACATCGGATTATAGACTACTGATTTTGAAAGCACAATTATTGCCCACTAAATTGTATAACCATTGACCGAAGCCAAAAAATATGTTTCAGACATGAATGGATGTTTGCAAAGATCTTATTTATTCGCTTTTTAAATATTGTGACCAAGCACTATGTCTCCGCATAATAAAGTTCATCTCAATTCACCAAATTCAATTAAAATTCAAAAGTTTTTAGTTTAATCTATCGTAACTAAAAAAAATAATAGCTATCAACACGCACACGCTCCTGACCTCAACAGCGTTTTGTTTAAATTCCTAAATCATTCAGCATTACCGTTTTTACTTTACTGTGGCAATTAAACGCACTACACTGCACTAACCTACCTTGTCAAATACGCTGCAGAATTGTTTGTGCTTCATCCTGCGCTATTCATTAGTAGTTTTATCTGTGACTATTCCTGCATATAAGCATATTTAAATAAGGTGGCCAATCGTTGGGAGATGGCCAAAGATTGTACCGCTATCCCTATATTTAAATTTGAATCGAGTGAATTTTGTAACGTGAAATCCCAACATTTTGTATTGTACTTCTTTAAAAGTTGGAGACCGAAAGCAAGACTTTGTAATAATTTCTCATGTTTTTTGTATGTTTTATGTAAGCAATCATTGTAACTTGACATTGATCTGAGTGAACAGTATAATTTAAACTCAAAAATTAAATGAAAGTTTAATAGTCGAAATAATACCTGTTGCGATCGAATGGTAAGTTGAAAGTCTAAAAAGTAATTTCGAATCTTGGCATGGACTCTAGGTTATAATATAGATAGATTCCTAATTAGGTTTGTACATCGAGAGTCATTTTTGGAAGTTTACCCTCGACTCGTTAAGCTCTAGATCGGCAGTAACCCTCGCAGAATGAAACTTCCCATCACGCAGGAAATAACGTTCGAAATATCCTGCTGAGTAAAGCGGAGAATCGTAGTAGCTACCACAGATGAGGTTAAAATCCAATAGTCTGGCCCCCGCGGTTCGAATTGGTGAGGGGAAAAGGGAAGGGGAATGGAGGGTTCACGCAAATGTCAAATTACGAGTGGATGACAAAATTTTGATTCTCTTGGCGCGCCCGCGGCTCCCTTTAGGCATTTTTTAGTTGATTTTAAAAGCGGGCCTCGCAATCCACGTTAGCCTCATTCCACTAAATGGTACCGTAATCTATTCATTTCATTCTTCCTTTCTTTCTTCATTTATTTTTTCTTTACTTCTTAGTTGTGCTAAGTATTCCTTGCTCACATGTTCTGTGCATGAAATGAAAATAGCACTACTTGCCGCTCGAATTCTCGCGTATTATGCATCGAAAATTGTCGAGTCTTATAGCCCCTGATTATGAGTAACGCATGCTGCTTGATTCGGCATTTTATGTATGACTTCATTTTCACTACACTTATGTATGTATTAAGGGAGAAAGTTGCAGACATCATAATTTGTTTTTGAAATGTGGGACAACAATTTTAGAAATAGAAAACTTTCTTATGCTGAAAAGCAACATTTACGATATGTGTTAAAGAAAGAGAAAGACTAATATATACTGAGTTTGCACGGAGTCAAAAAGGTTTTATAACACTTGTTTTTCTTAGACGAAGAAAGTTGAGACAGCTGTCAAACTTCTTAACATAAAGAAACTTATGTTAGATGTCACAGGTTTCAAACTATTTTAATCAGATCTTTTTTTGCAATGAAATTGCGCTTCACCAATGAGTTTTAAGGATATAGTTCTTGATTTTCGTCTGCACCATTTTAAACTCTTTTGGGATGTTTTCATAAATAGTTTTAGAATATGTGAAATAGCCAAGTATCTTTAAACTCAAATAAAATTAATACAGAAAAAGGTATAAAGAAGATTTTGAAGTCTGTTGATACTTCCTGACCAATTTGGGGATAATTCCAGTAGGAACTGGGGACTATCTCACTTTGACCCATATTTCAAACAGCGCTATGGTTATATCTTTCCTGTTTCCAGAAAAGAAACCCTCTTCCATTGGTCATAAATAAA
Organism: Andricus grossulariae; assembly: GCA_011634705.1. Classification (NCBI taxonomy): domain Eukaryota; kingdom Metazoa; phylum Arthropoda; class Insecta; order Hymenoptera; family Cynipidae; genus Andricus; species Andricus grossulariae. Next base: position 42,027 of record JAABKJ010000396.1, on the reverse strand, counting down.
TGTTGCACGTAAATAAGTGTAGCATTTCTGACGTTCAAATCTGCAACTCGGTATTCATTCCGAGGACATCCGCCGAGAGATTACATACAAAAGAGATTATGTTTCTGGTAGACAAAGCGTTTTGAGTTGACAGGCATATTCTGTAACTACCACTTGCACGTTTGGATCGGATTGTAGAACTACATACCATTGTGTGCGACCATGATAGAAAAACCTGATTGTGTACATCTAAGGGTTTCAGATATGAGTTCTATTTCCGGAGCACAAAAATGTCATTAATTTATCAGCACACAATACCGAGTATTTCCAATTTACCTGATTTAAAATAAGATATTATATAAAATATCTGAGTAACTCAAATGGCAGCCACATTCAGCTATTGGTAAATTCCGCAGCGAAACTGCCATTGATTCATTCTCTCTGTTTATGCACGCTTCATAGTCTCGTGATTTTTCTGCAGAAGCGCTTTGTCGTGGCACATCCGGCCGCTTTCGGCTCCGGACCGGAAACAAGATGGCCGACGCTCCACAGCCACCGGGCGGCAGTGCGATGAAATATTAGCGGAAAGTCGCGAACGTGGTAGGAAACAGAGGGACCCCGGGAAATTCGCGAAAACCTTTCTTTACATCGATGCGAAAATCATCTTATTTGGAAACTTTTCACAAAATTCATGCCACCTGCTTCCAAATATACCATAGTCTCGGTTTTACCCCGATTTAGCCAAAATTGTTCTTGTCGGCAAACCCCGGCACTGAGATTACATTGAGAGTCTGGTGTACATCATCAATTTTAGAAGGGATACATTCTAATCGTAGATGGCACTAAAATTCTTCAGAATTTAAACGTGAAGGAAAATTCTCGAATTTCAAACTTGACAGATTTATATTTTAAAGTTAAATTCGCCAAATATTGAATTTTGTCTCTCATCAGCAGTATTGCGTTCGCTGATTCCACCTACGATTATTTTTTCATCACCGAAACCACTGTAATTTTTATTTGCTATAAACTCGATTCCTTATTGTCTGGAATTTTAATAGTTATATTGACCATAAAATGAAAATGACTCCGGTCTCTTTTCGGTTTCAATACTCGTTAATAGTTTGATTAAATAATACACGATTTTATGTCATAATCTTCTTTCTTAGTAAAATTTGAATTCATGATAGAGTTTATTCTTTTGTTTCCTGTCCAAGCGTAGCTTCAACGATATTAAATGAAAAATTATTATCACAAGAGTAAGAAAACGATTGATATACCAGGAATGGTTGATATAGAAGCTTCGCTGTGAAAGCTGCCGCTCGCTGGGAGATATACAAACGCGTGAATAATGGACACCGGTTGATAAGGGGAGCACTCGCGTGACTCTGCTCCATTCGCGAAAGCTCGTACCGAAATATTTATCGGTGGAAAGGTCGAAGCTAAATAAATCCGTGTGGCGAAAAAAGCCGATTTACACTGCACTCTTTCCATTGTTTTCGATATCCATTTGCAGATAAACTTCGTGACGATCATTTATGCCACTGTGAATATTTCTTCACTAACCATGTAAATATATTTATCTCTTTCGAACACTACGGCCAATAAATAAACTATTAAAAATTCACTTTACTAAATATACCAATTTATAAGCTTGATCGACATTTTAACCTAATTAAATAACTAACCACCACTCTTATAGAGTTCTGAAGAAAGATATTGAATTAAGTTAAAATTTGGTCAATCAAATCAACCAAAAACCTTGACTCGAACTCTGACATTCCCTATCTAAATTTTAGGCCCTGAATTGAAATCTCTTGTACTATTTTGGCAAAAGGTAAAGCTGCTTTTATATGGAAATGTTCATCGTGGATGGTTCAAATTTATTTCTATTCGTGCAGGTCTCCTTTTTACGGGAGGGAAGATCAATTTCGGTCTGAGTAAATCGCTTCTCGAGATCAGGAAAAGGAACGCTGCCAGCATTCTAGGTATGCATAGTCGACGCAATGATACAGAAATAGGTTTGGGACAGAATTTGATAGTGATGGGGTGGGTTTCGAGGCGAAGCCGCAAAGTGTGTACAACTGAACATATATACATATATATTCGTTGGCAGGATCGGTTCATGGCGTCGAACGTCAGGGTCGGGGATGAAAAGCAAGCATCAACCATCCCAATTGCTCCTACTACAACTGTACCGTCTCTCGCCACCTCGCCGCTGATTGAATATTCGCTTTCTGCAGCATAACTTTCCATTTACATGGCCTCCTCATTCTTCCACCTCTATTTCTTACCTCTTCTGACTATCCTCTCTCCACATCACATATCATCTTCTTTCTCCTCCTTCTGTTGATCTTCTAACTTCTTTCCGTCAATATCTCTTTTCGTCAATCTAGCTTTCCTTCTTCTATATTTATTTTTTTTCTTCACACCATATCCTCTAAGCGAGTTCCAAATGTAAATCGTCATAACATATGCTAAATAATATTGAAATATTTGTATACCACAGAGAATTTAGCATCACCAAATGAATGCGGATAATTCAGTTTACGTAAGATTATTCAACAGTGGAGGGGAAAAGGGAAGACACGAAGGAGAATATAAGAATATTCCTGTGGAAAAAATAACGCTGTTAAGTCCGCTGGGAATCAAGTCCAGGACCTTTTGTCATGTGTGAGAACTAAGTTCTCACACATGACAAAAGGTCCTGGAAGTATGAAACTTAGTGGAAAGTATGGTTATATGTTTCCTGTTTCCAGAAAAGAAACCCTCTTCCATTGCTCATAAATAACTTACATACTTTCCATCTCTTGGAAAATGTAAAACGTAAATCGTTTATGTTCTCAAATGCCAAAAAGAATACTCACGAATAATTTGGATGCTTTCACAATTATTTTAAAAAGCAAAGCAACATACATTTTTTTACTGTCTATCATTCATTCTTGTTTTTCTTCTTCACTCAGAAAAGCCTTGTTCTATATAAGGGGCCATCCAGAAACTACGTTACCATTTTTGGCCTATTTTTGACTCCCTTCTCCCAAATAAAAAAAAAATAAAAAAAGTAACGTAGCCGTTGGCTCAATCCGGATTTCCCGTTTATTCTGCCTTTCTTCTCGTGTTCAGTGTGTTCAGCTACCAATATGCCTAGGTGACCATGCGTTGAACTATAAACTTCAGTATCAAATCAAGAATAAATAAAAATATGAAAATCCAAAACACTTTCAAAGCAGCGGAAACAGGGTGATTTTCACGAAAATAGGGGAATAAATTCGTTTAAAGAAAAAAAATGTAGATGCCATATTGAATTCAATATGAAAATCTTTAAATTTCTAATGTTTGAAGTAAAAATATATTGCATCTTCGACAAAGTAGTTGAATTTTCAATCAAATAGTTAAACTGTCAGACAAAAGAGATGAGCTTTTAATTAAGTAGTTGAACTTTACCAAATAGTTCAATTTGTAAGCGAAAAAGAAGAGTTTCTTTAAAACAAGTTGAACTTTCCATAAAAGAGTTTATTTTCAATCAAGAAGGATGACGTTTCTACCATAAAAGATGAATTTTTAATCCTAAGGGACGAATTGTCAACAAAATAGTTAAATTTTCAATTTAAAAAATGTTTAAAAAATTACGTTTCATGAAAACAAATCACGAATTTGGAACCAGTTGAATTCAACGAAAAAAGGCGAATTTTGTACAAAATAGTTCAATACTCAACCAAATAGATGAATTTCGAACAAAAAAGATTATTTTTATCACCCAAAAAGACGAATTTTTATCAAAAGAGTTAAGTTTTCAATCAAAGACGTAAATCTTGAAAAAGAATTAATTTTTAAGAAAGGAGTTAAAATTTCACCTACGTAGTTGAATTTTCAGCCAAAAAGGATGAATTTTCAACCAAATAGTAAAATTTCCAACCAAAAAGATACATTTTCTACCAAACAGTCAGATTTTTCAATAAATAATTGTATTTTTAACCAAATAGTTTAATTTTGGACCAAATTGTTTAAGTTGTAAGCCAAAGAGATGAAATTTCGGAAAAAAGTTGAATTTTAAACCCGAAAATATAAATTTTCAACTAAAAAGTTAATTTACAACCAAATAGTTGAATTTTCAATCAAAATGATGAATCTTCAACAACAACAAAATATTTTCATGTAACGCAGGCATACTTTACGCGTTTTATCAGCATCTCTTTATTTCTGAAAGTATGCGCATTGGCTGCCATAACTGTATGATAATTGATGCGTCAACCTAACCTCAAATTTCAGACGTGAAAAACTTGTAAATCATACCTTTGTTACATGAAATATCGTGTGCATTAATAAACAGACAAACGTCTTTTCATCCTAAGTACGCAATATACTAATTTAAAGTACCAAAGAAGTACGAAAATGTATGAATTTTCAACAAAAGACATGAGTTTTCAACCATGTACATAAATTTTCAACTAGAAAAGATCAATTTTTAATTTAAAATATCCATTTTCAACCAAAAATCGAATAGTCATATTTTCAGTTGAAAAATTGATTCCCAATCAAATGCAGCGATTTTCAACAAAATCGTTACATTCGAATCGAAAAGATGATTTCATAATTAAGAATAATAATTTTTATAACAAAAAAAGTTATCAAAATAATGCACGAATTTTCAACAAAATAGATCAATTTTAAACCAAAAAGTAGAATTTTTAACCAAACGAGTTGAATTCCTAACCAAAAATATAACATTAGACTTTTAAACAAATGTATCCTTCATCCAAAAATAGTTTGATTTTCTTATTGGGTTCCATTAATTCGCAAACTTTGTTCAAATTTATCATTAGGAAACGAATAAAACCTTATCTAAGTTCGTAACGTTACTTCCACTGCCCCCCCCCCATACCCCTGTTATCAACTTTAGTTTTTACGCGATCACCTCCCCCTTTGAATTGATAACGTAGTTTATGGACGGCCTTTAAGACTTAATGGATAATTGTTTTCCAATTATATGCATATAAAATACAAATCTTAGGAAAGTACCGGAATCCATTGATGTTTACTTTATTTCTCATTTTTTCTTTTTTTTACCTCGCTTTCTATTAGTGTGAAAAATAACAGTGATTTAAGAAATACAAGGCTTTCTGTCTTACTTGACAAAATTGCCTGTTGCGCGATGTTTATCCCCTCTCGTCACGCATCGTTAGTAAGGAGGGGTTGTGTAGAATTACAAGAAGAAGCATCGATAAGAGTCAATTTGTGAGATAAACGAATGGGACATCGTTTGTTTAAGGGGCGAATTCTTTCTCCCCTCTAAAAGGTAAAACGCAAAAGAGGATGAGGGAAGAAAGAACCACGGCAAGCCGGTTTGTCAGTCTGACGAGTGCGTTTTAGGTAAAAAGAGTCGCATCAGTTGCACTTTTAGCGTCGACGAATGAGAAAGTTGAGCGATGATTTATTGAAAACTTTTACCGCGCAGAAATACGGAGCTTTATCTGTTGGGTGCTTAAGTTACAGAAGCTCACGCTCCAGGGAACGAAGTTATACTCCGCGTAGAAAATACGAGTTTGCACTGACTGCTTCTCGCCAAAGCTGTTTATCTGCTTAAATGCTTCTTGAATTTCTTCACCGCATTTTAAGAGGTAACAGCAAATCGTTCCTTCGGGAATGTAATTGAAAAAGATTATGGTCCATTTGCTGATAAAGCTGACGATAAAATGTTTTCCTTTCTATCCGAAACAGGACCTTCTTTTACTCTTAAAAAATGCTACACAGATACTTTCTTTTATTATTTTACTTAATGAAGTTGCAAGCCTTTGAAGATAAACGAGGTTTATAAAGAATTTCCTTTCTTTATTCCATTTGTTCCTATTTTTTCATTTATTTCTTTATTTGCATGCTCGTTATATTCCACTCTTTCAAATAATTTTGCACGAATGGAAAAATCCACGTTCATTATGGTGTGACTATAACAATAATAACGAGTACAATTGACGAATAGGTCATTTAGAAGTAATTATGGAAATGCATATATGGCATTCACAAACTTTTTTACTAAAATTGCAATACTTTTCTTGAACATTCTAGAATATTAGGGAATGTTTCATGTAAAATATTATATGATACTTAAAAAAGTTCTAGACAATTTTTGAATTCTTGAATATTCTTAATGAAATGTTTTTCATGAAACCTTCAACAATGGATACCCTACAAAAGGAATTCCTTTCTAAAAGGCATAGGTTTGTTCAGTAGCTAGAAGGGGAGCAAAAGATTCAGGGTAAATCTTGTTTCAGGTAACTTCGTATTTTTTCCTATTCGTATGGGTAAAACACAAGTATTACCCTAGGTGGGGAGTAAACTTTCTTTTGTCCTCATAAAAGTCATCACTACCGTCATGAAAATTGGAAGCCACTAGCTCTGATCACTGAAGTGATAGTTCGCTCGCGGCCAGTAAAACAGCCGAATCCTATAAGTGCGGCTTTATGAAGACGGTTTTGCCGAACTGTAAAAGCTGTCAGAATTTTCTTACAGGCGTGGCTAAGAGAAGAAAACTACTGAGGCGTCAGGGAAAGATCACCCAGATGGGGTCATTTTTTTTTGCAGGAAATATTTACTCAAAAGTCAGTGCAAAGATTACCCTTAGTTTTTTTGTGAGCTTTATGAAAGCAGTAACATTTTTTATACAACTGAGAGAGGACGTGCTCTAAGAATGACATCGTGACAGTCTTATTCCTACAATAATCCAGAATATGTAACGAGTCAGCATGTAAACAAAATAAAAGGAGAAAGGACATATGAAGTGAAAAGTACAGAAAATAGGATGGGTAGTTTTGGCCAAACCTAGCCCTAAAAGGTACAAAAGGGGCTGAAAAGGGTTTGCGTATGCGAGAGGAGAGCAGTAAGCTCGGTGTGCCGCTAACAACACACACGGTAATTACCTTTGTTCGATGTACAAATTGCAATGGCCCTCTTGGACCCTCCTCACTCCCTTACTCCTCGACTGCCAGCCACGTCAAATTCGCCGGTTCCATTCTGCCCAGCGTGACCGTAATGCGCTTCCGCTTCACTCTGTCGAGCATTAAGGGCGCGGGGGTGTTTCCACGAACAGAAATTCAGTCGAGGGATGGGGAGAGCTGGGATCTGCATATTTAGCTAAGGTCGCGCGGTGGCCATTGGAATTGCAAAATCGCAAATTGGACTTGTTCGCGAGGAAGCTCTGCGGATCCATCCTCCCGCCCCGCCAAACTCTGCACCGCTTATGCGCTTGCCGGTATTAACTACTTGCGACTCCACGTTTCTCTATGACGATTAATGTAAATTTTGAGTAACTGCGACGGAAGGATAGAATGAGAGCCAATCCGGTTTCTCAACCACTCTCGCTTTTCTACTACCTACTTCCAGGATTATTATCTCGGATTTCACATTTACTTTTCTAGGATTTGAACTCAAGAAGGAAAGGGTTTCATAATTTTGAAATTTTGTTAAATTTCAGTAATTATATGAAGGCGTCGGTACGAAAAGGGCTCTTGTGGCCGGTTCTAGTTTAGGAGATATTCGCATTTTTCTAAGTCAAAGTCAAAATTATTAATCGGAAGTGGATATATATCATATTTAAGGAAAAAGTATAGCACGTGCGCGTATTGTAGTCACCAAATTTTATTGTGTTCATCTCGAAAAGCCAGTTTTCGAAGTTCTGACTTCAAAAATTCTACGGCGACTTAACTTTTGACCTAAAGGGTTCATCTTGGGCTTCAAATACTGGAAATTTAATTGGCTTTATGGCCTATACCTAACTACATACCAGTCATAAGGGCGTCTATTTCCTACAAAAGGTAGAACTGCTTGTAATCAGATGTTATTTGTGAATTTTAGAAAGGGGAGGGGTAAAGGTTAATTAATGAAATTATCACCAGTTTTTGCTAATATTGTGTTAATTTGTAATTTGCTAATATAGATTAGTTTTAAGAACAATTATAAATTTTTTAAATAGACATGAAGAATTTTCTTTTCAGTTGTTTTAAAAAATCCTTTTACAATTAGCCGAATTAATTACCAGTCGGCAGGCTGTGCCACATCATTTTTTTTTCTTTTCTTGCAACTAATATGTTGAATATATCTGATAAAAGTTTATTTTGTACCTGCGTCTTGGAAAGCAAATTTAGTCCTTCAAAAAAGTTCTACAAAAAAGTAATTTAGCATTTTTTTGTGTCTTACGTTATTATTGAAATATTCGCTAAAATATGAATAAATTCAATTTTCTTTTGTCATAAATAATCCAGGAAGGTGTAAATCAACCAGAAGAACAATTTTTTAAACAGGATCTAATTCAATTATATCATTGGTAATTTCTTCCGAACATTTACAACAATTTCGCGAGATAAAAACTGAGGAATGGAAGAACGCATCAGCTATTTTGTAGGAATTCAGAGGTGCCACGTATGAAACTTTGAAATAGAAGAAAAAGGTCAAAAAATGAACAGATTACGATGATTGAAAATATATTACTGTCGGAGAATAATGCAAAATAACAATTATAACACAAATCAGGTAATTTAAAAATGTAAAATATTAATTACTATCTTCGAATAATTGTGTTCATACTTGTGAAAATTTTTTTTCTTCTTGTTGATGTACAGTGTACACTCTGCTTGAGTATTTATTATAGCAGAAAATTGAATGTATTCATATTTTAGCAAATATTTCAATACAAACACAAGATAGAAAAAAGTTCCAAAGGACTTTCATGTAAAACTTTCCAAAGTGAATAACTTTCCCCATTATACTTTTTTCATATCTCGTCTTGTTTTTGCAAACATTGTGAATTTTCATTGTTTAATAGACATTTTTTCCCTCTCACCAAGGCATGGATACATGATAAACTCTTATGGAAAATTTCTGAAAAACAAGGTAGTTTTTGCGGAATCAACTCTGTGACTTGAGCATGTACACTTGTACAGCCTGCCCGACTGGAAATTAATTCGGCCAGTTTTTCTTTAGGACCCAGAAAGATAAATATTGAATTTTTGAAATGTGGGACTCGCTTTTTTTTAGGATTCTTTTTTTTTCGGGAAAATGTTCCAAATAATTTCTGAAAAGCATCAGAAACTCTGGAAGTATGTTAAATTTACTTAGAACTCTAAACAAAACTTCACTTTTTCAAAACTAATTACCTAAAATTAAGTTTTGTTCCTTTAAACGCCACAACACTTTGTTGTAAAAGAAAATAGGCTTGTATTAGTTGTTTTTCGATATTTTAAACACTGACGGTGTTTTGGAGATAAATATTATAAACGAAGGAGACTTGGAGGACAGTATACATTTCAAAACAGTGGAAGATTCAAGTATGTCGAGTTATCGAATTGAAGCCAAAACGGATTATGTCTCGGGTCTCGGAGAAAACGAATTGTTGGATAGAGCAAAAGTAATAGGACGACATCGAATTCAGTTAAGGGAGGTTATAAATTGCGGGAGCATGGCTGAAGTCCCTCGGGCAAGGCCGGGTAAAAGTTTTCTGCTGGTGCTCGCGTAACTCGAAACTCGCGTATCCGGAAAACGGAAAAGAGTGCCATCGTACATCACCCTTTTCCCTCGAGCTCACTCGCTTTTCGTTGATTAAGATGATGCAAGATATGCACTAAACGCGAGAACTCCGCTCCCTTTGACGGGTTTGTTTCCACTGCAAAAGTCACTGAGTTCATCGATTCAACTCCTCTCTTATTTGATTCACAAAGGGTCTCAAGATTGTTTCTCCCCTCACAAATATTTTACCACTACCATCTCCATATTCTTCCAGATTAAACTCAGATAATATTTTTCTTTCTTTATACATGATCTATTATTGTGCAGAATCAACTATTCAATTTCAGTTTGATTTTTGTATTTTATACTGTACATGAAGGTAATGTTGTAAAAACTAAACAACTTATTCTACTACAAAATTTTAATCGTACAATACAATAATAAATATATTCAAAGTTTGTAATGGATTTGGGTGGTGGTAACCTTCAATCTCGCGTATTAAAAAAAACTATTCACAAAAGAAACATTTTTACTGGCGAAATTTTTTTGTTTTTTCTGTTCTATCCGACCAAAGAGTTGAAAACAGCAAAGTATTATAAATTCTATCACGAGCCGAATTTTTCAAATAATTTCCCACTCTATAATCTTAGAAGTTTTAGACGATAAATATTATGTCAGCTCCAGGAGCCAACGACATGGGATGCTTGAAAAGAAAAAGTATATTCTTCGCCTCGCGCAAGTATTTGTTCTTGAACGAACCAGTCGGCTCATACTAAAGTCAGAGAAAAGGAGAGATAAAGAACCTGCGAGAGAAAAAAAAGAGTCTGAAAGAGGCACATGACAGAAAAAAAATCTGTACTAACGGACAAAGACGAAGATCAAGACACTGCACTTTTTTCTTTTCAAGCTTCATAGCCAGAATCAAAGAAAAGTCTCTCTTTCTTCTTTATCGATTAGGAAACTGATAATCAGGACTTCATCTAACGTAAAGACCTTTTCTCGTTTCTTAATTCTACTCCTCAATAAATGTTTATCATTTATTAGTTTTGACTGAAAACTTAACATTTTTGGTACTTGACTATTTGAAGAAAAGAAAATACAGTTATTATAGTGAATTTATAATTTTTGAAGGAGAAAAAAAAGATAACAAATGAGACGTATTAAAAGCTCGAAGAGGGAGCTCTATAGTGAACACAGTTTGACAGAAAGAAAACTTACTTTTGATTTATTTTCTGTTGACTAGTGGCACTCACCCTCGGCTAAAATGCATCTAGAGGTAGTCGCCGTGAAATTACAGTTGGAGCTTCTCGCGATATCTTTCTAACCCTGAGTGGAAGTCCCGAAAGATCCGGACAGGCATGGTTGATAGGAGAAGTAGAAGGGGGTTTAAGCTGAGAAATCGTCAGTTAGGAGCTTCGAGGATTATCAGAAAAAGTCCTTTTCTCCTCCGTGCATTAAAGTCGCCCGCTAATTGGATCGGTTCCCGCTTTTTTCTCTCTCATTTTTACTCAAGAGAGTCCTCTAACGTCGCTGATGAGGATCCTCCGCAGAGACAAGAAGGCGAAAAATGTAAGATTTTAAGCACAACGACAGAAGGTATTATCAGTCTTGATGAGTCTCCTTCAGAGTGGATCAAGCGTGAAAGAATGATGCAGAATTTTTCAGTAATTCGATATTTTCTAATAGAATATTCGACTTGTTACAACAGAGATTATTATTATGAATGTATGCTCATTGTGCGATTAGTGGATTATTCTTATTGGACTTTACTTAAATTGATATTTTGATTGTGGGAATATTATAAAAATAAGATTTACAGTTTTAACAAACTGTAAATATCAGCAACAATGAAATACGTAGTCTCAAAGAAATCATCTGCATCGAATGCACGGAGCCAAAATAATAGATTTGTCCTAACCACAATAATAACCAACAAATTGTAATCAAGTTTTCACGATTCAATCCCTCTATTGAAACATCAAGAATTCGTAATTTACTAAACTCCAGGACAGGTACAATCATTTTGCATCGATTTTCGATAAGGATAGTGTGATTTGGGAACTCTCGAGTGGAAGTATCCGATATGAAGTCACAATGATTTTGCTTTGGTAAAGTTTTCAATTTTCGCTGTTGAGACAGATTTCATTTTCGTAATGCTACTAACTCTGATTGAAAATTTTATCTGTCTGATGGAATGATGTGAACAGTGTTTTTTATTTGTTCGCCCATTTTTATTCCTATTGTTATATAGCTTCCTGAAGATTTTCATGAATAATGTTGTTGTTTTAATATTCTATATTTGGTATTTCGCCTGCTCATTTGGCTTTTGTGATCGGGTTTATTTCTCTTGGTTTGAATTATTCTGGGCCATCTTGACTCATCACCTTCTAAGAGCGATGGATACCTCCTATCTCTGGCGTCTGAACGTATCTAACTCATAACTACGTCACATCCTGGTGGTAATTGAAAACGTTATCTCGCACCCAGATGCCTTCATCCTTTCCTACGTTAGCCCATCCCAGACTAAAGCTCACCCCTATAGCTAAAGGGTACTTCTACCGTGCCTAGAACTGGGTGGTAATTAACACCCCCAACTCGGGCCCGGGTAACTCCTGGAAAACTCGGAAAACTCATGATAGCGGTGGGTACTCTCTCTCTCGTTCTTCTTTTCTCTTTATTTCCTCCATTCTCATTATCTCATTCACTTTCACCCCCATCTCTCTCTTTCTTTTTCTTGTCTCTTATTTCTCTTCTTCTCCCTAGCTTTCTCGATCCAGCTCGCAGTTCGTATCGGTTAGCCGCCGAAGAGTTCGTAAACGCAAGTTGTATTCGAGAGAAAATGGGCTCAGGATTCAGTTCCTTCGCTAGCTGGTTACTTCGTTCCTTCAAGTTCCTGTTCGTGTTTGTAAAGAGAGAAGAAATGTGCCAGAGCTTGATAGAGGCTCGGGATGGGGTCGGCTTCTCCGGGAATAGAGTCATTGTATGCGCCAGATTACTGAGCTGGTCTAACAGCAATCTGGCAGGCAAACTGGCAAACTATCGTGACGCAAAAAGGCTTTGCCTCGCAATCTATCGACTCTGTCCAAATCGATAACCTTCACCAAGCTTTGAGGAAACGCTTGACTTTCCTCAGCGAAATGAAATATTCAGTTGAAATATTTCGCTAAGGTTGGAAAACTTTCAATAAAATGGTATCTGCTGCGAAATAAGTGACATAGCTTCACTTTATAAAATTTTATTGGTGAGTTCAAGTACAAAATGTAATTCGGAGCTGGAATCAGATGCAGGAGTACCAGGATCATATTCATTATAACAAACTGACTATTCTCGCTCGATGTATTATTTTGAACTTTCCTTGACAAATTTTGGATAGCTTGTGACTCACACAACCTTTTAGCGTCCTATAATGACGACAAAGACATGTTAAATTAGTGTTCACCGTCGAAGGGTGGAGTTGATCGGCCGTGGAGGAAGAGGACTAGAAGATTCGGGGTCGGGAGGATAGTACATAAGGGATCGATTTTCTTCTAGTACACTTCTGTCCCAGACAGTGGCAAATAGAAGCCACCTTTCAGTGAACTCTCGAAGCAAAGTGCCCTTCTTCTTAGGTGCTTTCCTGTCACGCTCGACGTCGCGCAATTAATCAACGACGAATTAGAGTCCTTCTTTGTTTGAAAAAAAAACAAGTCAAAAAGTCAAGAGAGCAGGGCTGCAGTTTTTTTTTACCGCTATGTATTTAAACTGATAATTTTTTGAATCCAACAATAAAATAATGGAAAGATAAGAGAGGAGAGTTAGTTACTTTCCTGTCACTGATCTTGACGTCTCCATACAGCAGTTTCGAGACTGACGGATTGCTGTTGGATCACCAACTCTACCTGTATATTCTCCGACAGACTGAATTCAATTTCCCAATTAAAAAGCAATATCACCCAGGTGTCTATAAACTGTTCTCTCTGACGGCTCGTTTGGAACGAAACTAATCCTGCGACAGAAATCGGGTGTTATTGGAAAGCATTCGGATCACGGTGCTGTCTCCATGAAATGGACCCTCGATCTCATCCTAGAGACTCTACTGCGGTGATCCTCGCAATATTGTGAACAGAGGTTGTGATTTTTTACTGCAAAACAAAAGCTTGAAATATCGCGGCACGGTGTTAGGCTCATGATTGGAAATATTATATTTAGAAAAATGGAGAAATACAGACATAGTAAAAGTTCCACATTGGTATACTGAAGCAACTTGTATACATCAAAAAGTCTCTCCTACTCTTTTAATTCAAAAATTTTTCGTTTGTCCACAGACTCAATCAGATATGTAATATGTATAGACGTTTGTGTACATGTGTGAAGTAAAGTTTGGAGTTATCTGGGAGGACTGCCAAGTTAATGAGACAATAAATTCACGTAGTGGTGTTTTACATCGCAAGAGGTCGGAATTCAGCTTCTTCTTGCATTTGCTGAATGTAGGTTATGCTTGTTATTACGATCGACTTACCATTCATTTAGACCTTTTTTAGACAATAACCTATTTATAAATACCAATTAAGTTTGTAGTTGCTGGGGCGGTTTACTAAGACTATTTGGAGAACATGAATCACAATAGGTATCTAACTTCAGGAACTTTATATTGTTGCTGGGGTTATAAAGATTCAAAGTTCAATTTTGGAAGTTAAAGTAAAGTCAAATTGAGTTAATTAAAATTGAATATAAATTATTTTGAGGGACATTGGATGTTTGATTTGTGTATTGGGCAGAGACTCCTCTCGTCGAGGACCACATCAACCGTCACCTTCACCATACCGTCGCTACATCTCTGAAATGCCATTGCCATTGATTAATCGAACCCAGGCATGTCGGGACTCAGCAACACCCTCCATTTCCTCCCGTGTCCCTGTTAGCCCCCGTGACCCTGCTTACTGTCGCCCATCACAGCGGTCCACCACCTTCGGCATCTAAGAGGGCTGATTTGCCCTTGTACACGTACGTCAATTCTAGAATATCGAATAACTCGAGGGAGTACCAACGCCAATTTCAATGCAGCTGCATGTTCACTCCAGGGAAAATGGCTTCATCCCTTTTCCGAATATGCAGAAGGGGTTCAAATCAGCTGCGATTCTGTTCACCTGAATTTCAATTCAGCATACAAGGTGTCAATAGTGCAGCTACATTTCAGATTGATAAATATCTATAGCCTTAGCAAGACACTGCTACCAAGTAGATTTTATTTTCTAAATATTTAAAACTATCATCATGTAAAGTCCAGAAAAATAAGTCTAAAAGGAATTATCATTAAAAGCTTTGTATAATCAGACTATACAGATGAAAAAATTCAATAACAATTCAATTAAAAAATTGTAAAAATTGAATGGGATGAATGAGGTTTAAAATGCCAAGAGTGACGTCGCTTTTACTCTGAGGCATATTCATTTTTCGGAAATTTAAAAATAAAATTACCCATGCTCGAAAACAATGCGCAAATACGATACGAGTTAGTATATTTTACAGGAGGCAGGTCTGGCTTTGCGTCCAATTGCAACACGCGCGAGAGAAACTGGAAGGAAATAAAATAAAATATACCCACGGGTGGTTCACAAAGCCCTAATGTAGGCACGTTATTCTTGCCTGCCTGGATTTACTGTAAACCACGGTTTATATGTGATGCTGGAACGTAGCCCGCGAACAGCGGCGTACGTTAATCGGGCCATAAGAGGGCCGGAGGGCTGAAGATGAGAGGGTGCGAGTTTTCTTCCGTAAATATCTTTTTAAATTTAAATTTTTTGAGAATAACAAGCTTAGCTCTAGTCGTAGATAGGATAACCTATCCTTAACTCTAGTCGTAGATAGGATAACCTATCCTGTATAAACTCTTAGGAATATCGTTCCAGAAAAACATGCAAATTTTATTTACATGCATAGACGGATTTGGTAAAGTCGACAATTTTGGAAAAAAAAGGAAGAAAGTTAAATATTTCTGCTTAAGTCTGATAGATTAATATAGAATTATTGCAACTTGCAAATTGCAACGTCTTAAGATTGTCAAATGTTTGTTCAAACGACTGATGTTCACCCGTTCAAATTTTGCGTTTATCTGCCTTTCTTATTCTACAGGTGAAGAGCTTTGTTTTATTTATTCAGCTTTATTATTGGAAATAGAATAAATCAGTGTCGATTGGAATTTTATACTTACGTTAAAGTTACAAATTCCAAGATTGAAGTTAAACAGAATTTTTTTTCGGAAAGTACAGATTTATTTTTCAAAAAGTATGAAAATACCTTTAACAAACTTCAAATTGCATTGTCCTTCTACAGAAAAACGATGTTTCATAAAACAAAATTTCATTTGGAAGACTGATTTCACGAATTTCCAGCAGTTGGTAAAAATTCCTTCTCTTATTTGCTTTACTATAAATTTAAATTCCTTATTATGATTCATAAATTCTAAGGTGTTTAATGAGAAAATGCAAAAACCAATATTGCGTATATCAATACTATCAAAAATATAATAAGGAATTATACTAACATTATCTGAAGCTTTATGCTTTAAATGCTCGTATTATCTGAGAGTTTCTAACTGATAACGCAGATCGTTCCTTCCAATTAAATCCTGAACGTGTCAAGAATTTAACGAGCATGCCGACATTTATGGTAGCGAAATGTCATTTTACTGGCGAGATATTCAAGTTTCGTGTCGTTTGAAGCCAGGTTTCTCTCTATTGAACATGGATTTTGTGTTGGTCAGATACAGAGCAGAACTCACAGGGATTGGTTTGGGTATTTGCTGTGGACGATGGGGCTCGGGGAATATTCTGCAGGATCAGCTCCAAGGAACTCGTGTCACGAGCTGACCAACAATGCAATGTGGCACAGAGAGGGCTTTAGGGGAAATGTTGGATGGCAGGTGGGTTAGAGGTGAGAGGGGCTGTCAACCACGCGAGTGTCTGGTTCGTATAATGATTGAATTCCATCCTGACGCCTTCAGCGAATTTACCAGCAAACCTGCCAAGCAACAACCTTTGCTCACTTCTTTTGAATTCCGAAACGAACTAAATCTTAGGAACACACTCACAAATTCAAAGAATTCTAATCTACAGCATATTTGTCTACTTTTTTTGTCAAAATAATTCAGTTATGTTTAATTTTCAAGGTTAGTAGGCTACGGTGCCATTTAAAGCAAAAAGTCAATTCGAAAACGAACGTTTGCTTTATCAAAGAGAATTTTTCAATAAAAAATTGATAGAAATCTTCCTTACAGCGGAAGACAACAAAAGCCCTAACTACTGCTCCTGTTGTGCTGTCAGTGATTAATTTATATATTTTTGGGCAGAAAAAATCCTAGAAATTCCTAAATGAACCATAAAAATCAGCTTTCCTTTGCTAAAAATCCTGATACACATATTGCAGCCCAACCCTCACAACCTTCTGCCCTCAGCATCAATTACTCACAACAAACTTCCTAATACCAGTGCTCGCCAAACTTTTTCGTAATGCGATCGACATGAGTCTCATTTAAAGATTTATTGTCTTCACAAGCAAAAATCTTGAGACCACAGATACCCAAAAATCTCAGTAGTAAAGGATGTAACCATTTCTTTATTGTAGTTGACCTAACAAATTTCACAGAAACCTACCCTCAAGACATCTCTAACAACAGCATCTAAAAGGATTGAAGTCTGGGTAAATTTGAAAAAGTTAAGCTTATTGATACCTCTAACATTCTTCAGTTACCGGAACTATCAAGCTTTTTGGCAAAGGATCCCATAAAAAATCCTTTCTACATGCGGAGAGATGCAACCAAATGTAAGAAACCACAAAAAATATCTAAAAATTACTTCCTCCTCAACAATTCTGTCCCTTTTACTTTTTCTGTCACCTTGTCACGTTGACAATCTAACTTTCATGGAAACATTGATATCAACCTTAATAGTAACTGACCCTATAGTATTCCCCATAAAATGGCCCTTATTACCTCCCTAACTTCTTTTTAAAATATTGTTAAACTAGCAGTTCTAACCATTGCTGCCCCACAGCTGTATCTCAGTCATTAAATAAATAATCTTTAATCAGCACACTAGAGAGTAATTGAATAGAATATAGGAAATGGCATACGCAACATCCATAAACTTTTATGCTACGCAAACTGCAAGACGGTATTATCTGGCTTGAGAAAATTCGATTTCCTTAAACCGAAGCGGAAAAGAAGGTCGGTTTCAGAAGCTGCCAAATAATGTGCAGCACCGGCATGCATTACCAGTGTCTGGATTAGTTTTCTCTCGTAATCCGGTAAAAAGTTTCGGAGCGTGGAAGGAAAATTAGGGTTCAAGGATATTTCTCGCGGTTCGCGTTTATATGGAATGAGGCTGGCAATTCTTGGGAAAATTATAATAACCTCAGAGGATCGCTATGTATGCAAATGGTACAGCTCTCGCTGGCACTGACTTATTTTATCGTTTCGAACCCTCTTCGTCACTCTTTGTTTCCGAATCCACTTCCCGTCTTCAACTTGATGATCTTTCTACCTCACCTAGCTTTTCAACAAATTGAATCATTTCAATCTTCCAGATTATTCGTTTACTGCAATCTTCTAATTTTTTGAGTTCAATTTTATAAGAAAAAAATTTGGAATGAGAGGATTTCCCACATTATTTTTGTTATTACATAGGATGTATGCCAGGTTGTCTTAAGTGAGGAAAATTTATTTGCAGAAGCATCAGCATCGATCTTTCATAGGACGTTTGAAGTGCCCAAATGACAGGTAGTTTCCTTCGATCCTTTTGGCACCACTTCTCGACCCCTCGGTTACTCAACCAGTATCGAGTTTTGGCTTTCGTCCTGCATATAGCAGGCTCACGCTTCACTTTGCGGAATTAGATGGTCCTGAGTGCCCAACTACGATCCCCCTTCGTGAGGAGGTTTTAGACTCGAGGGTCCCGGCATTCAAACTGGTGCAGCATTCCCTAAATAATAATCTGACGTTTCGCGTGAATGTCAAATTTCGAATGATATCCAGGGTTACAAAAAGTTGACGCATTAGCAAATACTTCTTTCGTCATGGCTGTGATTTTACTTCCGGTGGACATGGAAATCGCGTGATAGCGTGTGTTGACAGGAAGCAGTGTGCGAAACAATGCTCGTCGAAAGCAAATCCCTCTAGGTTTCATCGCTATGAGGGGTCGCAGAAATGAGGTTTCGAGTTTCATTTTAATACTAATTATCTTATTATCATCCTTCGAAGTTATGAAGAAAATGTGAATCATCCTAACTAGGAAAATTAAAACAAGTCTAGTCTTTGTAAGGTGTGCCTTAAGTGACTTTCAGGACGTTTTAATCTATTCTGAGAATCCTGGAGTCTTTTATCTTAAGAGTTACAAGAGTCTGTGATTTTAAGTTGAATTAGCACAAGTGATGTTGTGGGCAGCGCCATAAACTTTCAACCTCTCGACTAATTGCAAAAGGGGAGAACCACTTATAAATTTGAGATAAGCTGGATAAAACAAGTCCCGAGCTGAGCTGACCGCGTGCTGACGCGGCTGATCGGACAAACTCCCTCCGAAGAATGGCAAGCCAACGCCGATTCGACTACCCGCAGAATGTGCAAAACCTTTTTAGGATCTCAAATTTTCGCTTACGGCAGTATGTAAGATCCATTGTCTAGTAATGCAAGAATTTGCAGAACTCAAGTTCTTCTGCAAAATCCATTATGTGTCCTTTCCGTGATAAGAAAAGGGATTACATCAAAATGAAAAGCGATTGAAATTGAAAGACAGTTGTGGTGGAAGTTATATTAAATAAAAACCTAGATGAGTTAAATTCACCATACCACTTAGGTTAGATAAGTAATTCAAGTAGTTTGATGCAGAGGGAAATTCTTTGTGGTAGCTCATGATGGCATGTTCATTAGGAGTAGAAGGTTTAATTATGGCGAGCAAAAATAAAGGGTGCAATTGCCTTTTAGTGGTGATCGCGTGATCAGGCGAGGATCTTGGCAAGGATCGTAAAATATCTTGTATGTACGAACCACTTAGGAAGGGCGCCTGGGAATTAATAGCCGACGACACAAATTGGATACGAGGCCTTCAGCGCCGCGGAACGACTACGTGATTACAGGTTAATCAGAATTAATTAAGTGCCGTGGCATGCACGTCACTACTTCGTTACTGTGACGTGTCAAGTGCCGCCCTGCATCCGGTCCCTCCGGCGCTACCGCCCCCACGACGACCATGTGTATGATCCTAATGAATGATATGCACGTGCACGCTCCTATCCCAACTTCGCACCAGCCAACAAGAGCTGTAAGGAGCCTGAAGGGACAGAAAAACACGGATAATTTATTGAAAAAATAACCCTGAAATCTTGTCACAACTTCGACAAGATTTGTCATATCTAAATCTATGCCTGTATTTTATTCTTAATTTATCATTTGAAAGCTTATTCATAAATTCATTTCAACATTCTACCGAGTTAATTTTTGGTTTAGCTGAGAATAAACATGAGAAGCTAGCGCATTTTGTTTCCCTTTTCCTTGTTGAGGACAAGTGAAATATAATAACAAATTGGATAGTCAGTAGCAGTCTAATTGGAGACTAACATATAGCATGTGGAAAGTGTCTTGTGTTGGATATAATGCATGAATTTATGCACTTGTCAACTATTTCTCACTTAATCTCAAAGGAAATTCTTGGTAGTTCTCATTCTGTTGTTGCTGTTATCCTCCCGGGGCTTGTAATCACCTCTGTCAAGTACGTGGTTCGTGCCGCCGTCGTCTCTTTCTTCCACTATCACCTTCAATTCCTTCTCTCTCTCTCTCTCTCTCTCTCTGTCTGTCTGTCTTGCTTTCCTCGTTTATGTTCCCAGGCAGCGATTGAGTAAACCCTAGACTTTCTGCTTACATATATTGAAGGTGTCATTACCAATGCTAGTTCTCATTCAAGAAAGGAGTGTTGCTGTACTTCTTTTATCACTTCAAGTTATAGGGATTTATCTTGTATGTGGTGTTCTAATTAAGAATAGAGTAAGTAGTTTACTCACAATTGTGAACCTAGCACAAAAATATTATAAGAAAAGCAAGTTATGTCGAAGGATGCTTTAGCGAGCGTCTGAAGCTCAAAAGAAAGTAAGACTGTTAAAACCCGGTAGTTTCCACTCTACATCGCATCCTCTTGAGTTTATAAGAGAGGCCCCCTGTGGCTCCTGACGCGGCACTACAATTACCAGCGAGAGTTTCCAGCCTCAGTAGATAACCCTCTTAGGCTGACCTGGCGACATTGTCAGGGACTGCAACTATGAACATGGCGTCCGAAACAACAGCAACAAACAGACGCACTCCAACGCCTTGTTAGCGCGCTCGCGATATCCAGGCATTTTCAGGGACGTCTTATTTAATTAGGTTGCTTTCGACGACATTGTTAGTCACTGACGGAGGTGACTCTTTCCCCTCGTTATTCGAACAAGACCAAATTAGGCTGCTTGTACGTGCTCAAGTTGGCTACTAGCCAATGAGCTGCGCAGAATTACAGTTCTTTCAGAGCCTGCGCCCATTCAATACGATCAGCCAGCGCGTTTGTCCATCGATGCATTTGTATTCTACCTGCATTTCTAGCTTTCACTCTTCGAACTCAAGTATTTCTCGAACAAAACCCATAGACGAATTCCTACAGCTATAAGAAGTGGATCTTGAAAATATGTCTTTCATCCCAATGAGGTCCTCTAAGGATACTGAAACCTGCTCTTTACTTTTTACTATATATCCTTCACTATATTTAGTGCTTTCAAAATGTTTGGTCTCGAAACTCAATTTCGTACAAGATTCAATTATCTGCTTCTAGCCTTACAATTGAGCAAGTACGATAGATCAGTGTTCAGATTCTCTTATTTTTTTTAAGAGTCTTAAGATTTGTAGAAGAGACTGCTATGTTTACTTTACAAATGGCGTATCTTACAAAAATAGAATAATGCTAAAAAAGCGTTCACTTTTCAGGATTCTGAGTTCCAGAAAATCACATGAGAAATAATTTGAATTACCAGTCAATGGAAACTACCTGAAATATTCCTGTATAAAATATTTTATAGCGCGACACTTTCCACTAGAAATTGAGGTTACAAGGTTTTGAATACGGCAATATTGTTGGATCTTACGCGGATTATAATTGGTCGTCTAGAAAAGCCCGTTCAGTAAAACGGTTTTCAAAATGACCCTAAAAATCCACACGAAATTTGTTCGCCTGCAGCAACCCATTGTTAACATCGGCAGCCAGCAATTATTATTATATCCACAGAGTTTGCACTCTATTATTCCCCCCCCCCCGCTTTTTGAATGCACATTGCTCCGTCAAGTAATAACGCCATATTGCGATACAGGGATTTTCTAGCTTCATTAATTTTCATATTTATCGTTTCGTTTACGTTAATATTTACCTGTACCATCATTCACCAGCAGTAACAGATTTATGCTTTTTTTTACTGTCGATAGCCTTTAAAAAGCCCTCACTGGAGATGAAAGGTGTGGCATTAATATGCGCTGTTATTTTAGGGTGGATAGTGATTTGAGCGCTGTTGCGCGAAAATCGTTAACATATTTTTCATCGCAGAAAAAGGTTCGAAGCGAAAGTCGTGGAGAGGTTCAAACTAGGCCGACGCGTCAAAGCCAGCTACACGCGTCTCCGCTCTTTTGGAATTTTGTAATTAATATTTTACTGCATTCAACAAAACCGCCCGTTCCATCAACATGGGGTTGCATAAAAAAGCAGTTATCCATCAGAGTTTTCCTTTTATTTAATTTGACAAATAAATATTTATAAATTATAATTAAATTCACAAATAAGTACATAACAGTTTCCATTTTTCACGTCTGATAAATCAATTAGAGCATATATCCGTTTTCTATTTTCTTTATTATACTCGCTTGTAAAGTGGTTATAAAAATGTCGAAAAGGGCAGATACCTTTTCATAACTTTTTGATTAACGGATAGTGTACCTATTCCAATTTTTTGGAGTTTCAGATCAATACAAGCAATTAATAATAGACTTTTCGCCTCTAATTTTTCCATCCATTCATTTTGAACGGCTGGCAAGAAATATGCAGTCCCCGAGCAGAAAATATTTACGTGGAAGAAAAGCGCTTTATGGATAGCCCTGTCGCCCACCTCCTTCCACTTGATGTCAATAAAAAAAAGTCTGCAGCACGGGACCGCAAGAACGATAGGTGTGCGCGTTACCGCCAATTTATTACTAATTTCTGTAACAACTGCTCGAGGTTAGAGCGAATGAGCATCGGTAACCCGTTGGGACTTTCGGCCGCGTATTTCTCCAACGGAACCAAACGTTCAGCTTTTTTCATCCAGTTCTATATTTTCCTGCCGTCGAACACCGACCAATTTTTATATTCTATTGGATTTCACCGTTCACGTCTGCTGTACTTAATTGTCCTCCACGGCTGGCGGTCTCGTTAATAAAAAGTTGAATATTTCGAATATTCATCAGAATGTAGATCAGAGCATTGTTGAATTAAAGTTTATTAGAATCTTGGCCTTAACGATTTTTTATATTAGTGGGCATGATTTAAATAGCTAAGGAATTACAATTTAAATGTATCAATAGATTTATTCTTCACTGATAAATTCATTTTTGAAAGCACCTATATATTGTGTCGACGAACACACTCCTAATTTAAGTAATCTGCTTCATTTTGAGTCAGCCTAACATTTTTTAAAGTTTTTATTCCAGCTTGAGCTTCTCACATCTGTAATTTGGTTTATGTTTATCAAAATCATAAGGTTCCTGACGATGTTCAAGTCTTTAAGCAAATTTAAGATTTAGAAGCTTATAAACTATCTTGCTTGAATATTTAAGTTTATGAGTTTATAAACTGCAAGCTTTTCAAAGCATTGACCAATTTCAAATATGAAATAATTATGGGTACGTTCTTAATAATAATTGACAGTTTAAAATCGATTCAAATACGGAAAAAATATAGTCCATGTCACGCCAAGATAAATTCAGATTACCACACACTAAACATTATATTTCACAAGAGCTTGACTTTGTTAAAAATAAACAAGAATGTATTTTAAAGTGAACGAGATCCATTTCATTTTTAAAGAAATCATGCTTTTATAAAAGTTTATTTTTCCTGGATGTCAAATCATATTTATATAGGTTACCTTCAGCTGAGGCTTTTTCTGTGAAATGAAAGCCATTAAATCCGAGTTTGATCACGTCACTAAAATTGTAATGGTCAATTACTAAGGTATTAAGTACAAGATTTGTAGCTAGCAATAAACCACCATCAGCTTTTGGTCAGCTTAAACCTTAGGTTCTGTGCCAAAACTTTGCTTTGTAGTGTCCAACCATCGTAACAAACTTCCGCATTCTCGTGTACGATTAAGATTCTATTTTAAAAAACCAACTATATTCATATGTACGTATGTGTTCAGGTTTGGGTTTGTGTATTCATTTGAACAATGACTATGGTGTATTGAAATGAAAGCACGCTTGGGATGATGGGGTGGTCGGGGTGAAAGCAGGAGTTTCGGTGGGCGTGACACGGTGCTTGCACTGGGATGAGTCGAACCATGCTGCCGTAACACTGCCGCTAATTAAACGATTAATCATGCAACGAATGACACGTATCTAACCGGTCCACAGGAATCACCCCTGCTTCATCTGAACTCCCACTGCTCCCCTGTGACCCACACGCTGACCCACCAAGGTTATGCCAGTTATATGCTCTGCTTCTGATGCGTAACATCTGCATATTTCGAGGCAGTCGTCGCACACAACTGATTCTAGTATTAAGCGTTCAAACCTGGTGATTTGTATAATTGAACCATAAAATCATTTCTGTTCGATTTGCATTAAACACGTTAGCATCTCTTTTGTCCAAAACATGTTTATGATTCAATTTTGCATTAGAAAATCAAATATACATTAGGCAAGATTGACTCTGAATGAAGGGTTATTTCCGTTTTACAAATATCTGGTTGGGAGGAGAATTTTATTTTAAAGTCACCTCTTCTGTATTATTTACAATATTTCAAAGATGAACTATGCTACATTCGATTTAAATTGTGTGATTTTTGATTTTTGAAGAAGATGAATGTAATAATCTAAGTAAATATGTTCTCAGAGAAAGTTTTCTAATGTAGCTTGTTGCTTTTCTGTTACAGGTAAGCACTTGTTGATCTATCGATTCCGTCCTGGATGCCCGTAAGTAGGGAAAGACATTTAGAGTGCGGCAGATACAAAGTATTGTGGCAGAGTTTTAAAAACTAATTTTTGGGTTTTATATTGTTATTTAATTGGAATATATTTTGAATATCAAGACTTTTAAAGATATCACGAAATTAAACAGTTGAGAAAACAGCATTTCATAATTTAAAATCTCAGTCTGGTACTAGAATTTTTTTTTCAAGAGAACTTAGGATGGGCAAAAAATTCCAAATGCCTTTTATTTTCCTGAAAAATCTTGTATAATAAGTTATTTTCAATATGTTTATTGCATTATTTTTACAAAATGTAAACATTCATGCAGAAGTATTAAAATTTATGTAATCGACGATTTCTGCAGCTACCCATATAGCACAAAACAATCCGTGAAGATTTCCTGAAACTGGCAATGCAAGGTTGGGAATATTGCATTGAGAGTTCAAGGCAAGGTTCTTTCAACCAAGATAATGTCCATTTGTCAGGGACTATTGCGCGGTAAGGTTCAGGACAGTTTGAAAGATTTATATAACTTAATGCCATGCGCAGTAATGTTCTATGGCACCTACGGCTGCGCAGTAGTTGTTTTGGCCTTTCTGAAATAGGCTAGGGCCTTGTCCTAACCTCTCAATGTAATATTTCCAACCTTGCATAACCCGTTCCAGGAAATCTTTACCGATTTTTTGTTGTGCTAACTGGGTATTTTGGCCTACAGAAAAATTTTGGACAGAAAAAATGAACAGAATACGAAGGACGGTCACTTTTTCGTAATCAAATCGCATCCCATGGAAAAGGAGACTGGAGGGATCACTAATCCCTATCTATCCATCCATTCTGCTGTTCATCCACCGGTTACGAGTTCGCTTTCACGGTTTGTGCCACGTTTCGTTCGTTTGTTCGACATCGCTACCATTCTATTATTCGTTGCGGCCAATGGTCACCCAGTCACTATTGGGGTATGATTTGTTACCGTGTATTCGACATTGTGGCAGCAATATATCCTATACCCTCTCTCCTACCCAACATAACCTCCCCTGATCACGTATTGGCACTTGCTGCTCTCTGCATTTTTATTCTTGCCCCTCCAACCAAGAATTTTCTGGAAAAATTCCAATTATTTCAACAATAGTGATAAATTTACGTTTTCAGATTTAACCCACTAAGTGATAAAGCTCAAAAAATAGTCGGAGATATGTAGATAAAATTTAATCAGACTGCGCGATATCTTTATTTTGTCTAAATTTAAATTTCGTGCGCCACGGATGGCTGCTCTACATACGATTGATTTTTTTAAGGCGGCAACATTTAAAAAAAGAGTAACTTTTATTATTGAAGGGATAACTCTGTAGTTATTTTAGGCCATTTTCAATCTTATTTATTTTTTTTTAGCTAAAGTGTTTTATTTAGAAGAATTCTTTGTTTGCAAAGTAGCTGAGATAGAGACAAACAGGGACTTCGGAATTGGACGAAAAGGCCGGTCACGTATATCTGTTACGTGTTAAGGGCATGTGATACTTGTGAAAATGATCGATTTTAGCAGTGTTAGGTTCCCCCGGCTTTTTTTCTACAATAATAAATATTTTGCCTAAAAAATTTGGGGAATGATAGCGAACATGCTAACGGACGTCCCCGAACTCTTCTGTTATTGAATAATTAAAAAAAATTTCATTCTGCTGAATTTCATTAATATGAGTGTATTTTGAGGTACAACAGAGACCGACATTATCGGAATGGCAGAGACCTCAAAACCGAATCCTAACCTCCAAATAGTGCATATAGAGAAAATTTGTATTTAGCAGAATAATTTTTTTTTGCTATTATCCCTCAAAAAAAGAGTTCCGGGACGTCTGTTACTCTATTTTATAGCATCTCCAAATACAGTTTAAAATTTTTTAAATTTTTGTGGACAAAACCCCGGGGGAACTGATGTATCACACGCCCTTAAAGGGCGTTTCTATTTTTATAGAAAATTTTATTTAATTTTGTCAAAGGACATCATCAATTTCGGAATAAAATATTCAAATTGGAACAGTTGAAACGTTATTCATGAGCTTTTCAAATATAATGATATAATAGTATATTGAGCTACGAGTGTGGGCAATCGGTGGCCTCGCACCTCCCGCACAGAAGAAAAACAACTTATGTGTAGGTTATGTAGTTATCAAATATAAAAGAGACTCGGGATTCCCCTAGTGATGCTAACGAACCGAGACTTTTTCAACTGCGCATGTACCAAAAAGCGCGGGTCTATTTAAAATTAAAAAGTATGAACTTGTAATATTACTTTAATAATTAATTATTTAAAGACATTAGCTATTTCTTGGATAAAATTCAATTAATATTTTCAAAGTGTAAATTTATTTTAAATATTTATCTGTATTATTATTGGTAGTATTTATTGATTTAGAACAGACCCGCTCTTTTCGGTACATGCGCAGTTGGAAAAGTCGCTTCGCCGAGTTTCTGCTGATTCTTCTTAATACCTACAGATGGCGGCAGGTGTCGATTGGCGTGAAGAAATATATTTTTTGCATGAAAAAATATCAAGGACACCTATAAAACGAACTTTTAAGACACGGCAATAATGATTTGGTCAGGAATTCAGCACTTTGGGGTTGCTAAACAGACGTGCAAATTAGCATTTCTTACATACGTTTAAAATAAACTTGTTTGCTCACGTATTAATTAAATTATTTATTTTAGGGGACAGTTGCTGCTTTTCGTTTAGTCTCGGGTATGTAAAAAAAATTATCGAGAATGAGATTCCTGGAGTTAAAGTGCACTCGATTAGAATTGGAAGGGATGAAATAGAGGTTTGTTTAAAAAAATAATAATTTTCTTCAGTAAAGAGAAATCTAGTTGTCCTGCAATTATAAGAATTAGGTTATAGAACTCATCTCTGATGTTATTGCTTTTTTAGGATGTGGAGAACAGTTTTTTCAAAAACGCTAATGACCAAGTAAAAGAGGCTTGTGAAATATTGTCCAATGATGAATCATTGAAAAATGGATACAATGCTATTGGATTTTCACAAGGTTCACAATTTTTGTAAGAAAATTTATATTTTAATTTCAGTGAATAGCTTTTCAGTAGGATTTTAAATTTTAACGATAAAAATTATCCATATTGAAGTATTTCAATGCATGAATACTAATAATACTCATATTGTTATTTTTTATTTTAATTCCGTTAGAAAAACAATTTTTGTAAGAAAATTTACATTTTTCATATAGAAAAGAGTGTTTGAATAAGATTCTAAATTTTAAGGATCAGAATTGGTAAAACTATAAATTTTTAGGTGACAATTATGGTAAGAAAATGTGGATATATTTTTTATTTAAAATTATAGTTATTTCTCAAATAAAAAGTATCAATTTTCTTAGAAAAATTGTGATCGAAAAATTGGTTTATCATTCACAGAAAAAATTAATTGAATTTGAATTTCCAGGAGAGCTTTAGCTCAAAGGTGTCCGGATCCTCCAATGTTAAATTTAATATCAATCGGCGGACAACATCAAGGCGTCTATGGGCTTCCAAGATGCATGTCTTTCGACAATGTCTTCTGTGATTATCTCAGGAAGCTTTTAAATTATGGAGCATACTTCAAGTAATTAATAATAATAACAATATTAATATTGATTTGCAAAGTTGCTACAATGTTGCAATGCTGCTACAATAATCCCACAATGTCGCAATTTTGATGTAATCTTGCACTGCCGCTACCAATTCCAAACAATTGTGCAATGTTAGTACAATCTTGCAAATGATGCTACAATGTTCAAACCATTTTACAATGTTGCTACAATGTTCATACAATGTTACAATGCTACTGCAATGTTCAAACAACTTTTGCAATGTTGTTACTATATTCTAACAATTCCCCACTATTCCTACAATAATCAAAGAATGTTTCAATGTTGCTGCAATTTTCAAATAATGTTGCAATGTTACTAAAATGAAGAAAAATGTTTGCACTGTTCCTGCAATGTTCGTACAATGTTTGAACAGTGTTGCTGCAATGCCATATAGGTACAATATTGAAATTTTGCTAAAATGTTCAAATAATGTTGCAGTGTTCAAAGAACGTAGCAATATTGCTACAATGTTCAAGCAATGTTGCCACACTGTCAAGGCAATATTGTCATATTGATGCAATGTTGCTACAATATTCAAATAATGTTGCAACGTTGCTTTAGTGAAGATAATTTTTTGCACTGTTCCTGCCATTTTTATACAGTATTCAAGCAATGTTGCTGCAATGGCATATATGTGCAATATCGATACAATATTGAAATTTTGCTACAATGTTCAAATAATGTTGCAGTGTTCACAGGACGTTGCAATATTGCTACAGTGTTCAAACAATGTGGCTGCACCGTTAAGACAATATTATCATATTGATGCAATGTTGCTGCAATATTCAAATAATGTTACAATGTTGTTTTAATGAACAAAACATTTTGCACTGTTCCTGCAAAGTTTATACAATGTTCAAGCAGTGTTGCTGCAATGTCATATAAATGCAATATTAATACAATATTGAAATTTTCCTATGATGTTCAAATAATGTTGCAATGTTGCTGCACCGCTAAGACAATATTATCATGTCGATGCAAAGTTGCTGCAATATTCAAATAATATTGCAATGTTGCTTGAATGAAGAAGATTTTTTGCATTGTTCCTGCAATATTTATGCAATGTTCAAGCAGTGTCGCTGCAATGTTATATAGTTACAATATTGATACAATATTGAAATTTTGCTACAATATTCAAATAATGTTGCAATGTTGCTGCAATGTTAGAAGAATGTTGCAATCTTGCTACAATGTTAAATCAATGTTGCTACACCGTGAGTACAGTATTATAATATTGCTGCAATGTTGCTGCAATGTTCAAATAATGTTGCAATGCTGCTCTGGTGAACAAAAAATGTTGCACTGTTCCTGCAATGTTTAAGCATTGTTGCTGCAATGTCATATAGTTGCAATATTGATACAATATTAAAATTTTGCTACAATGTTCAAAGAACGTTGAAATCTTGCCATAATGTTCAATCAATGTTGATACACCATTGAGACAATATTGTCAAATTGATACAATGTTGCAATGTTCGAGTAATACTGCAATGTTTCTGCAATTTTCGAATAACGTTGCAATGTTGCTTTAATGGACAAAAATGTTTGCACTTTTCTTGCAATATACATACAATGTTTTAGCAGTGTTGCTGCAATGTCATATAGTTGCAATATTCATACAATATTGCAATTTTGTTTCAATGTTCAAACAATATTTCTATGCTGTTCAAACAATACTGTCATGTTGATGCAGTGTTGCTGCAATGTACAAATAATTTTGCAATGCTGCAGGATCTTAAAACAATTTTACAGTGTTGCTAAAAGGTTTAAAGAATGTTGAAATCTGTAATGTTAATACGATGCTGCAAAGTTGATACAATGGTGCTGCGATGTTCAAATAATGTTGTAATGCTTCTACAATCTTAAAAAAAATGCAATGTTGCTACAAATTTCAAACAATGTTGCAATGTCTCCACAGTGTTTAAACAATTTTGTACGGATGCTACAATGTTTAAACAATGTTGCTTCAACGTAACAATGTTGCAGTATTGATACAATGTTGCTATGTTGCTGCAATGTTTGAACGATGGTGCAATGTTGCTGCGACATTCAAATAATGTTGTAATGTTCCTACAAATTTGACACAATGTTGCCATGTTGATACAATGCTATTATTCATTCAATTTTTTGTATAGGATGGTCCAAGAAAAATTCGTTCAAGCCGAATATTGGCATGATCCAGAGAAAGAAGACGAATACAAAAAGTACAGTATTTTCTTAGCTGACATAAACCAGGAATTGACATTAAATCAGGTAAGGATTTTAAAGTTCCTGCAAATCTATCACGTATTTCGTGAATGGCTCTGAAGTGGATTTTTTTTCTAAAATTAAATCAATCTTAAGTACAATAAAAAATAAAATTTCAGACCTACAAGGATAATTTAAAGAAGTTGAAGAATTTTGTCCTGGTGAAATTTAACCAAGATACGATGGTTCAACCCCGTGAATCCGAATGGTTTGGATTTTACAAACCTGGGCAATCAAAATTAATGCAAAGTCTACAAGAATCGGATTTATACAAAGAGGTATTTTTTTAAAGTTCTCTCTTTTAAATATATATGATTTAATCTTTTTTGTAATTTAGGCTAATTTGCATTTTTTAGAGTCAATTAGGTAATTAAATTAAATTAATTAATTTCAGGATCGCCTTGGACTGAAAGAAATGGATGAGCAGGGGAAAATTCACTTCCTTTCTATAGACGGGAATCATTTGCAATTTTCCGACCAGTGGTTTATTGAAAACATAATTAAAAAATATCTTATTTAAGCAAACTGGCAGTTTTTATACAATTTATATTTTTATAAACTAATAAACTCTGTTGAATACTATTCTGGTTTCAGATGATGATTTAAATGATGAAAACACGAGATATGTGTAGCGGAAATGCTCAAAGTTTTGCATTTGTTACTTAAAATTGTATGAATAATAAAAAATTCTTGTCCAATGAAGATGAGTCATAGCACAGAGCTATACAAAGAGATTCTGGTTAATTTTATGAAAAAAACTAAATATTTCTACTGAAAACTGACAAAGTTTTGCATTTGTTGAAAAAGAATGAAATTTTTGCACCAAAAGTGGAAAATAATTGTGCATTCGCTTATCAAAATTGCTTAGATAATTACAAAGACTTGGAACAAAATTGGTTGGTTGAAAATTCAAACATTTTGTTTGAAAATCATATATTGGGTTGGAAATTCATATATTTGATTAAAAATTCGTCCTTTTTGGTAGAAAAATTTATTTTCTTGCTTGAAAATTCGCCTTTTTTATTAAAAATTTCTTAAAAATTCATTTCTTTTAGTAGAAATTTAATTTATTTTTTTAAATATCAACTGTTACATTTTGTATGAAAATTCATTTCTATTGCTAAAAATTTGTCTTTTTTGTCAAGAATTCGTTTTGTTTATTGTTGATAATTAATTATTTCAACTGCAAATTTAACTATACTATCTGTTATTCCAAATTTATCTTTTTTAGTTGAAAATTCATGTTTTTTGTTGAAATTGCCTCTATTTGGTTCAAAGTTCATGAAGATTCATAATTCTAGATAAAAATGTATTTCTTGGTTAAAACATAAACTATTTTTTTCAAAATGAGTTTGTTTAAATCAAGGTTTTCAACAGAAAATTTAAGTATTCCATTTCTACATAAAAATGTATCTTTTTTGAAAGGATAAATTTTCGTCGAAAAATGAGGTAGATAAATTATTAATTAAAGAAATAATAATTTTCAAAAATAATTATTAAGTAAATTGTTTAATTTTAAACCAAAAATTGTATAGTTTACTTTTCCGTTGAAAAATTTAATTTACAATAACAAGAAAATGATTTTCAACAAAATAATTAAATTTTCAACCTGAAAAAAAAAAATTTTAACCAAAAAGACGAATTTTAAACTAAAAAGATTAATTTTATACTAAAAATAACGAGTTATCGACAACAGAATAGTTAAATTTTTAACAAATATAAAAATGAGTTTTCTATCAAAAAGGGACCAATTTGCAACAAAATACATAAGCTTTGAACATAATAGTGGAATGTACAACCAAAAATGGTATGAATAAATTATTTTAAAAAGGTAACTAAAGAATAAATTCATTTTTGTATGAGGAATTTAATTTAAAACAAAAAAGAGATGAATTTTCAACTGAAATAATGAATCCTCAACCAAAAAGATGAATTTTCAACCAAGAAGATTAATTTTCTATCACAGAAGATGAACATTATCAACAAAATACACGATTTTCCACAAAAAATTGAATAATTAAATTTTTTAAAGCAACAAAAAAAGGAATTTGTAACAAAGTTGTTTAACTTTCAGACAAGTAGATAAATTTTATAAACTAAATATTTGAATTTTCAACCAAAAAAAGCTTAATTTTTCACCAAAAATGATGAATTTTCAACAACATAGATGAATTTTCAGCTAAAAAACTTTCTTTTAAATAGAAAATTTAATAGTTAAAGTTTTAGTACAAAAAATTAAGTTTTAACAACAAAGTAGTCAAATTTCCAACAAACAAAAAAATGAGTTTTCCACAACAACAAAAAAAGATACAAATTTGCAATAAAGTGCATGAATTTTGAACAAAATAGTTCAATTTTCAACAACAAAAAAATGATTTTCAATGAAATATTAAAATTTACATAAAAAAGAAAATGAGTTTCTACCAAAAAAGTACAAATTTCTAACAAAATACATGAATCTTAAAATAGTTGAATTTTCAGTTAAAATAAGTTAAATTTTCAACCAAAAATGGAATAGTAAAATTTTTAGCTAAAAAAATTATTTTTCAACCAAAAAATAGATTAATTTTTAGAAAACTGGTTATGTCATAAAAAACAAACAAAAAATTATTTTTATCAAAGTTTCTGAATTTCCAACCAAGTATTCAGAGTTTCAACCAATTAATTGAATTTACTAGTAGAAAATAGCAATTTTCAACCAAATTGTGGAATTTTCCACTAAAAATGGAACAGTTTAATTTTTAGTTTAAAAAATTCAACTTTCAACAAAATATTTTTATTTTCAACTAAAAAAGATTAATTCTTAACAAATAATAGAATATTTAAACTGTTAGTTGAAAAAAATAATTTTTTACAAAAAAAAAACAATTTAAAAAAATTATTTCAATTATAAACTAAAGAGATGAATTTCCTTTCTTGCTTATATTCATTTAATTTATAATTAAATTATAAAGGATATTTAAAAATGAATATTGGTCATTCAATATTTTTTCTTATTTTACAAACAAATTTTATAAATTTACAGTGTCGGCATTATTTATAAGGATAAAAAAATCTGTTTTTTTTAATTTCTTCCAATTATATTGATAAAGCTGTTAAGTAGGAAGAACTGAAAATTTATCATTTTATATATTTATTTTATAAACAAATGCACAGTATCAGTCTTGATAAGGATAAATTTTTTTCTCCTCATTTACGAGAAATTATGCTTCTAACTAATAATTATATTTGTTAGTAATAATTTTCTAATTAATAATGAAAGTTTGTCCATTTATATTTGTTTATAAATTATAAATAAATTATATACAAACAAATGCACAGTGACGACATTTTTAAGGATAAACAAATCGTTTTCTATCAATTCCTTCCAATTAAATCGCTAAGGATGTTTAGTATTTAAAATTTATCATTTTATATTTTTTCTTGATTTTATAAACAAATTCACAATGTCGGCCTTTATAAAAATAAATGGTTTTTCTTTCACGTTTCTTTGAAATTGTGTTGTCAAGGATATTTAATAATGACAATTTGTTATTTGATATTTTATCTTAATTATATAAACAAATGCACAGTGGGGACATTTAGAAGGATAAGTAAATCATTTTTTTCCTCATTTTCTTCAAATTTTGTTGCCAAGAATGTTTGGTAATGAAATTTTTAAATTATTTTATAAACAAAATATATAAACAATACCCAGTGTCGTTACTTATGACTAGAAAAAAATAGTTTTATTGTCTTCAATTCCATCAAATTATGTTGTTAGTCATTTCCAGTACTAAAATGAGTCAGTTTGTATTTTTTATAAACAAATTATATAAACAAATGCACAGTATTGGCATTTATGAGGTTAAAAAATCGTTTTTTTCTCACGTTTTCCTGAAATTATGTTGCCAAGGATTTTTGGTAATGAAAATTTGTTAATTTTATATTTTTGATTAATTTTATAAAAAAAAGCCCAGTGTGGGTAATTATGAATAGAAATAAATAGTTTTTTGTCTTCAATGCGTTAAAACTATGTTGTTATTATTTTTAGTATCGAAATTAGTCATTTTGTAGTTTTTATAAACAAGTTGTATACACAAATATACAGTGTCGGCATTAATAAAAATAAAAAAAATTGTTCTTTGTTCACATTTCTCTGAAATTATGTTGCTAAGGATTTTTAATAATGA
Organism: Andricus grossulariae; assembly: GCA_011634705.1. Classification (NCBI taxonomy): domain Eukaryota; kingdom Metazoa; phylum Arthropoda; class Insecta; order Hymenoptera; family Cynipidae; genus Andricus; species Andricus grossulariae. The sequence continues at coordinate 7,300 of JAABKJ010000396.1, read as the reverse complement.
AAATTTGTCATTTGATATTTCATCTTAATTTTATAAACAAATGCAAAGTTTGGACATTTAAAAGGATAAATAAATCATTTTGTTCCTCATTTTCTTCAAATTTTGTTGCCAAGAATGTTTGGTAATGAAAAATTTTCAATTACTTTATGAACAAAATATATAAACAATACTCAGTGTCGTTACTTATGAGCAGAAAAAAAATAGTTTTTTTGTCTTCAATTCCCTCAAATTATGTTGTTAGTAATTTTCAGTACTGAAATGAGTCATTTTGTATTTTTTATAAACAAATATACAGGATCGGCATATATAAGAATAGAAAAATGTTTTTTAACGTTTTCCTGAAATTATGTTGCCAAGGATTTTTGGTATCAACATCCAAATATTGTTTTAACTGAGGGTCGATATAACTCCTTTATTCAACATAATGAAAATTTGTTAATTTTATATTTTTGATTAATTTTATAAACAAGCGCCCAGTGTCGGTAATTATAAACAGAAATAAATATTTTTTTGTCTTCAATGCGTTCTAATTATGTTGTTATTAATTTTTAGTACTGAAATTAGTCATTTTGTATTTTTTATAAACAAATGCACAGTATCAGCATTTATAAGGATAAAAAAATCGTTTTTTTAAACATTTTCCTGAAATTTTGTTGCCATGGATTTTTGGTAATGAATATTTGTCAATTTGGTATTTTTGAATAATTTTATAAACAAATTATATAAACAAAAGCACATTGTCGTCATTTATGGACAGAAGATTGTTTTTTTTTAATTGTCTTTAAATGATATGTTGCCAGTGATGTTTATGCTCGGTCCTATCTCGGAATTTGCCTTTAAATTGGAAATATAGAAAATTGAAAAAAAAGAGAGAGAAAAAGGTAAAGATGAAGGGAAAAAGGAGGAGGAGGAGGAGAAGGAAAAGGGACTTACGGCGCGATATTCTTAAAGGTTGTTTTCATGCAATTTTCATGAGAAGAAGATATCTCATCTCGTAATGTGCGTCTCTCGGCGGAGAAAGAGAGGGCAGGACGGCAGGGGGTAGGTAACTTTTTGTATAAAAACATATTTATCCGCGTGCATGAAGCCCTCGTATTCGCAGTTCGCACTCGGTTCTTCTATCCACGAGCGAGAGAGCAAGAGAGACAAAAAATACGAATTGTGTGAGAGAGTAGAACGCGAACTGTACAAAGTGAACTCATAATCTTTTTAATGGATCACGCATAGTCCAGCTCTTTTCATTTCTAGTCCCCCTTTTTACAAGTTAAAAAGCTCCCGGCAAGGCGATGACATTCATCATCACTACAGATCACAGTTTCAACCCATCTATAGCATCTACAATATCTACGTCTTTAGAAAAATCTTTATTTTTTACTCAAATTTCTCTTCAAATTAATTCAGATATTACATCAACAATAACTCATTTCAATTCTTCCGCGGCGTTCAATATTCAAATTTTAAAAAGAAGACATGATTTATGCAATGTCTCAGATAATAATTTATAACTTTTGTTTAAGCAAAGCTTTTCATATGTTGTTTGCTCTACTAGTCCTAACACGTCATAAAGAATATTTCCTGTAAATTTCATCAACAAATTCCAAGATTTCGCTGAGATATGGCGAAGTGTAGTCTAAAAAGACAAAAAAAAATTGGTGTTATAAAAAACGGGTTTTAAGGGGCTTATTACAAAAAGCTACACCTTTTTTATACATAGAAAAAAGATGTCTGAGTAAACTTCCTATAGGAATCTCGAAACTTTCTTTATAGTATCCAGAGGCGAATGCCAACCAAAATAAAAATAAAAAAAAAATAAAGAACTTGGGTAATAATTTATATCTTTTGTTTAAGCAAAAATTTTCATATGTTGTTTATTCTACTAATCGTAAAACATCATGAAGACTATTTCCTGTAAATTTCATCAAGAAATTTACAAAAATTGGTGGAATTACGGCAATTTCAAGTCAGAAAAGGCAAATAAATTTTGGTGTTAGAAAAAACGGGGTTTTTGGCTTTATCTTGAAAACGACAAAACTGCAACTTTTTCATGCAGAGAAAAAATGTGCAATTAAACTTTCTATAAGAATATGTGACTGTCCGCGAAGAAAGGGACCTAATTCGTCAAAGCTGAATTTTACAGGACGGGCGATCGTAGCAGAGTCCGCAAACCAGCATTTGAGTAGTGGGGATGCGTCTACGAAAAGCATCCCCTCCACTTTCCACTACACTTTTAGGCACGAGCCAGTGGAGCTCACGGATACGTCGCGTACAGCTTTATTGGTAAGTGGTAAGGCTGGCTTTCGTATTCCTCTCTTTCGGTCCCCTCCTTTTTTGTTATTTTTTCTTTAAATCACAATGAAAAAATGTACACAAATCTAAAGTATGCGATCAGGACAACACAAACTTTAATGTCTCTTTAGATAAAAAAATAAATAAAAAAAGTAGAAAGAAGAAGGCCATCTTTTGCTTACCTCTTTTTTGATTCTAGTTTACCAAATTTGAATGAAAGCATATAAGAGAGCATTGCTTAAATTTGATCGTTGAATTTTTTTTTAATGTACATGAATTTCTTAGTCAAAGTTGCAATTTTTGGCCTATTTTTTACCAACATTCTATGGGCCGAAGAATTATAGCGAATTTTTCGTATTAATAGTTTTTACCAGTGAAAAATAATAAAAATAGAAATAAAGAATTATTTTTTGTCAAGTCAGATTTGTTTTAAAATGCGTATAAACGCTAATTTTTCGATTGATCATAGTTGAAGAAATTTCTGGCTTAAATAATTAATTAAATTAAGTTCAATTTCACTTAAATTTTTTTAAATTGAAATATTGTCTATAATAATTCTTACTTTTTTCTCACATTTTTATAGAATTTTGACAATGGATAAATCGCAAAATTGCATGTATTTTATATTTTTAAATAGGAACCTGTATGGCAATCTTTTTTTTCTGAATAAATTTAAATGTATTTTATAGTTAATTTTCACTAGTATAAATAATTAAAATTTTCAACCTTAGATTCTGTCTTTGATTGAAACTTGAACCAAAAAAGTCTCCGAAACTTAAAAAATGTTCAGATATTTAAAAAACTTACCACCAAATTTATTTGTTAATTTTTCATCAATTTTTGTGGTATTTATAAAATTTGTTTTGAATTTTTTTAATCATGTCGCAATTATAATCGTTATTTGAAATTTTCCCTAAATTCTGTCCTCGAGTCAAACATGATGCAAAAAAATCGGCAAACATAAAAAAGGTACAAATATTTACAAAAAATTTCTTATAATAATTAATCATCAAATTTTAATAAAAGTTAGTAGTATTTATAAAAAATGTGTTGAATTTTTGTAAATCAAGTTAAATCATGTGTCCACTAAAATCATTATTTGAAATTTTCCCCTGGCATCAAAATTGAAGCAAAAAATCCTAAAACTTACAAAATGTGCAAATATTTATCAAACTTCAAAAAAATGCTTATTTATCAAATTTGAATTAATCGTAGTACTTATAAAAATTGTTTTGAATTTTTTTACATCATGTGGCAATCCCTATCATCATTTGAAACTTATCAAGTTTTTTGCACCAGATTCGAGCCTAGGAGAAAATCTATGGAAATTCTTCTTTGAACCTTTTTCAAATTTAAAATTTTTTTTGCAATTTTTGTAGCTTGTCGAAGAGTTTGATAAAAGGAAGCTTTTTAAAAATTTCGAAAGGTTTCAAGAGATTTAAAAAAATGTCTTACGATTGCTGGGAAAGTTTCAAATAATTTTTTAGTTTGAAAAATGAATTTTTAGAACAAATTGAAAAAATCCTAAAATTTTAAAAACTTCACAGCGAAATTTTCTAGAATTTATAAAAAAATTTAAGGAAAAATTAGAATAGTTTTAAAAGATATTTACATGTTATAGAAATTTGGAAAAGATTCGAAAATAATTTAAATTTTGACTGAACATTTTTAATTTTAGTTGGAAATGGATTGGTTGAAAATTTAACTATTTAGTTGAAAATTATTCTTTTTTTTATTAAAGATTCATTTTTTAAAGTGAAAATTTAAGGATTTCATTTTTGGTGAAATTTGTCTTTTTTAATTGAAAATTCATGTAGTTTGTTGGAATTTCATTTCTTTGGTGGAAAATTAAGATTCTAGGATGCAAATTCATATTTTTGTTTGAAAACTATATTTTTTTGTTGAAAATTCAACTATTGCGTTAAAAAATCCTGCGTTTTCTTTAAATTCGTCTTTTTTGCTAGGGAATTAATCTTTTAGCCTGAAAATTCACATTTTTGTTTAAAAATTCCTTATTTTGTTGAAAAGTTAACTATTCTATCTTCGATTTCAAAATTTCAACTATTTGGTTGAGGATTCCATTATTCTTTTGAAAATTCGGCTTTTTGGTGTACTTCGGCTGTTTCTGATTTAAAATTTAAATCTCTTTTTGTTGAAATGTCAACTATTATATTTTTCGTTGATAATTCATCTCTATTGGTTAAACATTAGACTAGATTATAGAAAATTCAAATATTTGGTTAAAAGGTTATTTTTTGGTTAAAAATTCTTAATTTTAGTTGAAAATTAATTTCTTTGATTCAAATTCAACAATTTTGTTGCTAAAGTCATTTTTATGGTTGAAGATTTTTCATTTTAGTTGAAAATTCATTTGTTTGAAAATTAATCTAATTTGTAGAAAGTTCTACAATTTTGTTCAAAAGGTATTTTTGTGTGAAGATTTTTCATTTAATTTGAAAATGTATCTTTTTAGTTGAAAATTTAACTATTTGGTTGAAAATTCCTTTTTTTTTCTTAAAAAGTAATTTTTTAACTGAGAATGTAACCATTCCATTATTGGTAGGAAATTAATTTTTTCTTAGGAAATAATCTTCGTGATTAAACATTTAACTACTTGATTGGAAGGTGAACAACTTTCGTTGAGAGTTTTAATGTTTCGGTGAAAAATCGTTGTTTGTTGGTTGAAAATTTATTTTTTAAGTGCAAATGTAACATTTTAGTTAACATTTTTTTATTTTAGTAGAAAAATAATCTCTTTGAATGAAAATTGAACTGTTTTATTGAAAAATTGTTCTATCTATGTTGAAAATATGTTTTCTAACTGAAGACTTACATAGCTATTCCAGTCGTAGATTCATTGTAGTTGAAAATTCAACTATTTGCTTGAAAACTAATGTATTTTGTTATAAAATTGTCATTTTGGTTTGAAAATTCTTTTTTTTTGGTTCAAAATTAATTTAATTTGTGGGAACTTTCACAAATTTGTAAAAGTTATTTTTTGGTTGAAAATTCTTCATTTTTATTTAAAAATCGTCAGTTTGACTGAAAATTGAAGTGTTTTATTGAAAAATCGTTATTTGTAGGTTGAAAATGTATTGTTTAACTGAAAATTCAACTATTCCATTTTTTCGTAAGAAACATATTTTTAAGGGGGAAAAATTCAATTATTTGTTTTAAAATGTACGCATTTTGTTGACGAGTCTTCTTTTTTGTGAAAAATTCATGTTTCTGGTTGGAAATACAACTTTCCATTGTAAAATTCATCATCATAGTTGAAAATTCATATTTTTGGTTGAAAGTTAAACTATTTTGTTGAAAATTCGTTTTTTTATTTGGTTGAAAATTAATTTTTTAACTGAAAATTTAACCATTCCATTTTTTGGTAGAGAATTGATATTCTTGGTTCAAAATTAAACTATTTGATTAAAGTTGATCTATTTTGTTGAAAAGTCAACAATTTGGTTAAAAACTAATTTTAGTAATCTAGAGTGATCCTATGTAATCCGGAGTAATCTCAGGCAATTACAATTAATCATTTTAAAAAATTGCATATCAAGAAAGAAATAAAAAGTAAATAAAAAAATGGAATAATGGTTGCGACATTATAGGAACGGAGGCGGAGATATTCTGTTCCATTTAGTTTTTTTGGGGTGTATCGTGTGCGCACATTTACTTACTGTGTTTTCCATCCTCTGTACGAACTGCATGTACGATTAGCTTATTATTCTCTTCCTTTGTCGGCAGTTTATGAAAGCTCGCTTCACTCTTTTCCCTACAAAGACATTTCTCCCAAACACACGCGAATCAACGAAAATTATTATCCATCTGCATCTGCATATATTCAGTGCATCACGACAACAATCTTTTTCTCTTTTTTTCAATTTTCATTTAATTCAAATTAATACTTTAAATACAGTCTTTATACAGACAAAAATTTTCAATAGAGAATCAAAGTTTCCAAATAGAATAGTTGAATTTTCAGTTAAAACAATAATTTTCTGCCAAAAAAGAGACTAACTTTTAATCAAAAAGATGCATTTTTAACAAAGTACATGCATTTCCAATTGATAAGTCAATTTTTCAACTGAAAAGATAAATTTTCAACTAAAAATGGTACAGTTAAATTTTCAGTTAAAAAAACCTCATTTTCATTTTTTTAAACGAATTTTCAACCAAAAAGTTGAATTTCTAACTGAAAATAGAAATTTTACACCAAAAAATATTAGTTAAAGTTTCAGTTAAAAAATTAATTTTCAACAAAAAAAGAATTTTTAACAAAATTGTTAATTCTTTAACCAAAGAGATAAATTTTAAATAAAATGAATCTTCAACTGGAATAGTTAAATTTTCAATTAAAAAATTAATTTTCTACCAAAAGAAACGAATTTTCAACAAAATACATGAATATGGAAAAGAAATAATAATTCTCAACCAAACACTTGAATTTTCTACTAAAGTAGGTATCAATTTTTAACCCAAAAAGACGAATCTTCAAGAACAAACTTTCAACAAAAGGCATGAATTTTCAACTAAAAATATAAATTTTTCACCAAAAATGGAATAGTTCAATTTTCACTTAAAAAATTAATTTTCAACCAACAAAAAACAGATTTTTCAAGAAAATTGTTAATTCTTCAACAAAAGGAATACACTTCTAACTAAAATTGTGAATCTTGAACTGGCATGGTTTAATTTTCCGTTGAAAAATTAATTTTCAATCGAAAAAACGAGAAGAAAAACGAATCGTTAAATTTTACACTAACAAATTAATTTTTAACCAAATAGTTCAACTTTCAACCAAGTAGCAGAATATTCAGCAACAACAAAAATTAATTTTCAACCAGGAAGATTAAAATTCGACCGAAAAAGACAAATTTTCAACAAAATACTATGGCTAAATGGCTAATATTTTTAATAACATACTTAAAAAAGCTCTAATAGTACCAAAATCTCAAGTAAAAAATTCTTTTGAATTTAAAGATATAATAATTAAGAAAACAATTCCACCTGATCA
>JAABKJ010000395.1:0-51024 GCA_011634705.1 Andricus grossulariae | reverse complement strand
CAAATTCCTATAGAGGTATAACGTTTGAAAGAAACAATATCTTAATACGGGCTGACATAGTGTAAAAGAATTGAAAATACTAGAATTTTTCCACTTTTCCCATGGAAATTTAAATTGATGATGATCACTGACCGAACATTCTTCTGTTTGGTTCTCTCCATCTGTCAAATTTCTCGAAGGCCAGCTCATATTTAGCTTAAACAACTTCTTCACCTTGGTTAGGAAACGTTTTTTTTTTTCAAAGCAGGGTTTCATTATATAAAAATTACGTTCAAGGTTTTCCTTCTGAAATTATTTTTATTGTTTTTTTTTCTTTGAGTGACCCTGACAGACTGATAAGTATTGGTATTTTGAAAGCCTTAAGTATTGCTTCTTTAAATGTTCACGACCAATATCAATAAAATTGTTTGGACACATATTAATTACAGAAAATATAAATTTGAAATATTAGTTTCAGCACAAAATTGTTTAAACAAAAAACTTATTTGAGCAAATATGAATTTGTTACGTGATGATATAATAACTAATTGTTTCAAAGGTGTCTTTTTCGGTGTAGGTTCCTTCGCAAGATCATGTACAGTTTCCTTCAACGAGTTTCTGCACAGGCAATCAGAAGATTACCTATACAAGTTCGTGTACAGGAACATGTACAGAATCCACAGAGGTTCCTGTACGTGAATTTTCAATTGCGATACTTTTGGTTCTGATGATGTTTGATAATTCCCTTCCACAGATGAGCAAATCAGCCACGTAGATGACGATAATAACGGTACTACTCGTCCGGAAAAGGTGAAAATCTCGGGATGTTGCATATAGAGGTCGTCTCGAAGGTCTCTTTGCACATACGCGGTTTTGAAATCCATTTGATGGACAAACATTTGTTTTTTACCACAGCCAGCTACAAAAATGCGTATTGTTTCGTACCCTGCGACTGTTAAGTACACTTCCTGATAATCGTTGCCCCGTTTCTGCTCGCAGCCGCGTGCAACTATTCGAGCCTTGAAGTGGTCTTAGGTTCCAGCCTGTTTCCGTTTAATTCCAAAAACCCATTTGCATGAAAGAACTTTTCGATCCTCTGGTTCATTGACTAATTTCCAAGTGTCATTACTCATAAGGAATGAGTACTTTATGCTTATCGCTTTGATCCTGGAGTCCTTGTTTTGACTATTTATGGACTCGCAGAGAGTAAGTCGTTTGATGCTCAAATCTTCTACTGCCAACCCCGCAATTACTGGATACAATTTCAGAGGCCTCCCTTGACAGTCCGTTCGGATAATCTTGGTGCGAATTAGTCTTTTTGTGCATCATGACCTTGCTTCATGATATGAGACTCGTCTTATATCATATGTGTTGAAAAGGTCAGTGTCTGTTCCAGGTGATTCCTCTTTCCTCACCTTCGGGTCATTTCGTTTCTGAAATTTGTCATTTCTAAGTTTGGTCCGCTTCCTGAAATGCCACTGTTTTGAGAGATACTTAAAAAATATCCAATACAGTGTCCTCAGTAGTTATGTTTGCTTATTCTTTATGGAAGGCACATCAACTATCAGCTCTTCAAACAAACGAGCATCACGCCTATTCATAACTTTGTTAGTTTTCTTATCCCATAATTGGTATGCCTTAGCTCCTTGCAAGTAGCCAACTTCGATATATGCCTTGCCCTTTGGATCAAGTTTGCTACAACCGATTTCGTTTTTCAAAGCTACCACTTTTCTTCCGATTACTAGTATGAATCGAAAATAAGGAGTTTTCTCCATCCACAGTTCATAAGGCGTTTTTAGTCAATAGTTTTCGACAGACATCGGTTACGTATAAAAACAGCTGAGCTCAGATCCGCTGCCCATATATATGTTGGTCTTCTTGATTCAAGTAGGATTGAGCTGATAAGTGTTTGATTGGCTCTTTCTGCGAACCATTTTGCTGAGTTGTGTATTCAACTGAGAACTACCATCCAATACCCTCATCCGCTAGAAAATACCCCATTCTTAAAAAAAATCGCATTTGTTTGAAACAAATTTCTTAAAACAATTTTGTTCTAAAACAAGTTTTTCAAATTTATATTTTTAGTGATGAATCGGGTAATTCATCATTGTTACGAGCAATTTCTTACAATAAAGTCATTACCGAATTGTTTAAACAATTTATTAAATATTATTTGTAAATCTTGCTGGAAATGCGATGTAAAAATATGCTTTTTCTCAATTTGGTTGAGTATGTCGCTTATACTTGAATATTTGAATGTCATAAAAATCCTCTCAATAATTTACACTTGTTCAAACAGTTTATTCACATTGGTTAGGAAAATCTTTTTTCAGTAAGATTTCATTCTATAAAGTTACTCTGACATTATTTCTTCTTGACTGATAAGTATTGGTCCTTTGGAAGCTGAAAGTAAGTTTTTTAGAATTTTCATGATCAATATAAATTAAGTTGTTTGAACAAATATTAATTATTATTATTAATTTTTGATTCCCAATTGGAAAACGAAGTGATATAAAATTCTGAAACTTAAGTTTAGGGGCGACCTGGGCGAGATGATCATACAGGGTCAAGTGAGACACGGAATTTTCACTAATGATATGTGGGTTTTGTGGCAATTTTGCATTTAAATACTTTTTGGCTTTATCTCTATAAATTTTTCTCCACTTCATTGCCAAATTTTCAAAACTTGAACTCTTGACACGCATCGACCTAAAAATTTGTTTAAAATACTGTGTGTTTAAATTCTTCTTATGAATTTTTCCTGCGTATACTAAGAAAAATGTTTGCTTGAATTAAAACCATTGACATTCAAGTTTATTGAAAAAATTCGTTAATAAATAATTCCTATATTTTTTTTCACAGTACCAGGAAATCTAGCACCAATGAATCTACCGCGATTGAATTTAGGATCATCGTCACACAATTCACAAGGTAAGTTATAAACTAAAATAGATTCCAAAACAAATATTGCAGTGTTTTTCCAAATCCTCTCGTTATTCAGGGTAACGTAGGCTACTTTGAAAACCCCTTCATAAACACGGTCGGATGTCCATCCGTCTGTTGTTTACCACTCCCATTAAGTTGTTTCACTATCACTACCTGATCGAAAAATAATTACGTATTGTCTGCTATTGCGAATACTGGGTATGCTAATCGTATTTCTGTTCTTATGAAAATCATCATCAATGTTCATTTGCTTAAGATGAAAGTGTGATATAACATCGGTTGTCGGATTTACTCGCGAAAGGAGTGAAGATTCTGTTTTTGGTTACGTGCTAATTTAAAGTTGTGTTCAAATAAATTACACTAATAAATGGGCGAAGAAGATGTTTGGCAGAAGTTATATAGAACTTATAACCTTCAAAGAGTAACAGATATAAATTAAAGATAGTGTATAGCATGGCTTTACTGAAAAAAAATTATGAAATAATGTTAAATGGATAACTGGAAAATTTACAGCGTAATTTGAAGCTAAATCATGTTGAAAAAATTATATTATTAACACTGTGACTATTATTATTAGAAAAAAACATAAATACCCTTCTTAAATCTAAAGATCAGACCAGATTTTGATTGCCCTGAAACTTCCATTTTTCATGATGAGAAATTAAAAAAAAAGCATTGGATTCACTGTTTTCGTCGTCTTAGTATTTGTGTACTTTCCGAAGTTTTAGGTAACCTCTTCCGAGCAGCTTTTCGGTCGATTATTTAGTAGAATTCATTTTGCCATAACCTTTAAATAACAAGTAACTAAGAAAAGGATCTTTTCTCTTTCCGAGTATATATTCAACAACCGATAATATAATCGATTATTAATGGTTGTCGACCATTTCCCCATCTGGTTCCGAAAAGCAGAACTAGGGAGAGCAGATATATTTTCGAACAATCATTTTAATCCTGCCATAAATGTGTTTTTACGATTGCTTTGTGGAGTTCGAAACAATGAATTAATCTTGAAAATCAGTCATCATCCAAAACAAGGCGTTTCAGATAGAATTTCCATCTTATACAGTGAAATAACACATTTCTGTCAGAAGTGATTCCCTAGTAAAGAAACAGTTTTGTGCTATGCTATGTAATATTCTATGCAATGTAAGTTTCTACGCATTATAAGCTTAAATAAGCTTTGATCAACGTGTGTAGCGTAAAATTTGATTCAGACCATGCAAAGAATATGCATAATAATAGTCGACTGAAATTGAAAAATACAAAGTCTCACCTAACTTTTAGGTCAGCTTTTTTAGATATTAAATGCATCATGTAAAGACAATTAAAAATTTACTTCAAGTTTATGTTTGCTTCTGTTAGGACTTTTACTTGGTTCCTTCCGAGGTTTATTATTTCCTTCGCTCTATTAGGGCTTAGCTTTAAACCCAGAAGTGTTTTGGCCTGTCTGCAGCCAGTGTCCCATTCCCGCTCATTCTGATGTTCCTCGGTCAGCCAAATGTTGATTCCTTCAGTGACTAACCGACTGGAAATGCCTACAACTGGCTTGGGTCCAGCAAAATGTTTTCTCTTGTTGCTAGTTTTGCTAGTCTGTCTGATATCTCATTACCTTTGATGCCGCTGTGTCTAGGGATCTGAAGCAGAGTCACTCAGTTTTTCGTCGCGAGGTTGTTCAGTACCTAAACGCACTCCCATGCTACTAGCGACGTAGTTGTTCTTCCATTCAGGGCTATTATAGCAGCCCTGCTGTCTGAGCAGATACGGATGTTTCTTTTGTTACCATAGTCCTCTACCTTATAGCCGCACCGGAGCATGGGCATAATCTGAGATTGTAGAACTGTGGCGTAGGAACCCATCACGATTGCGAAGCCCATTCCATTTCTACTACGATATGCACCGGCTCATGCCTTCTGCTTGCTTCTGGAGCCATCTGTAAATCCGATGTCCTCATCACTGGACAGGTGTGCTTCGCCTTTAACCCAATTCTCCTTCATCGATAGGCTAACACGATACTTCTTGTCGAAGAGATAGCACGTGGGTGTTTTGTCCCTGAGCATGCTCAGGGTCGGCCAACTCGCCATGTCGGTTGGGATCCGCATTGCCGTCAAGATCCTTTCGCCTTTGACCATATTCAATGTCCAGTGACGCCTCCTAAAATCAGTCCCCTGATTCTTTCTACTTGAAACTTGACATTGGGCAGTTCAACCCTGCTCCATCGAACCACCGCTGCATGAGTGAGTCTGGGTTTCAGGATCGCTGCATGGATCCATATAAGTGTCTCCGGCTTCAAGCACCAGCTTTTCCCTATTGCTGTCCTACATTGCCATAGAGTTGCAACTAGCTTTTTTCACATTTTTTCCAGGTGCTCGTTCCATGACAGCTTCTTATCTCGGATGAGTCCTACATATTTAGCTCATTCTTTGATTTCCAGTTATTGTCCTCCCAATTTCAGTGTACTCGTGGTTCCCCACTTATACCGTCTGGTGAATACAGCCGCGTCTGTGTTACTCGAATTTACCGATAATCCAGTCTTCTTGCACCAAGAATCCACTATCCCCGGTGCTTGCTGCATTACTCTGAAGATCATATCCAGGTGCTGGTCACGCACGATAACCAATATATCGTCCGCGTATTCTATAGTCAGGTAGTTCACTGACTAATGGAAAAATTAATTTTCGATTCGACCCGAAGTCGAAAAGTTAGATCATTTTGAAAATGAGGCAATTTGTTTTTAAGAGATCCGCAAGTTTCAATCATGATTTTTCGTTGATTTCAACTGGATTTACTAATGACTTTGATCCCATTTTTCAATTGCAAACTTTAGAGTATTCTAGATAAATAATAATCAAGTAGATTACTTATATGAGGGCCGGCATATTTGTTTTAAATAGGTCGCAACACCGATCAGAGAATCTATTCTGGCACGACCCACACGGTCCCTACTAAACTTGCAAATTGAATATGAATAGTTAGAGTTTTCATTACATGAAGATACAATATAAAAAAGTTTATTGAACATTTTTTAATTCTTTCAAGAATGCTTCTTTAAATCAAATTTTTATTCATATTGTATTGTTATACTCTTTAGCTTTGCATCTAAAAATTCTGTCCCATTTTATTATCAATTTTCAAAACTGAAACTCTTTACGCGCACTAAACTAAAACTTAATTCAAAAATACCGTTCCAAGTGTGTTCCTCATTCTCTGTAGGAATTCTTGCGGCATACATTAAGCAAAATGTTTGCTTGGATCAAACCATTAACTTTGGAATTCATTGAAAAACTTCGGTCATGAAAAATCCCTATATTTCTTCTTACAGATTTACCTGTTATCAGCACGAACAACCCTAGAACTGTAAGAAGATTAATACAAGGTAACCCAAATATAATATAAAACAAATATCAGAGAATTATTCCAGTACCACTAGTTTTTTAGGGTTTCGCAGGCTACACTGAAAATCCAGTATGGAACCAAGGCTGGATGTCCGTTCATTGTTTACCACTCCTATTGGAAATGGTGGTAGACCATTTCGCTATCTGATGCGAAAATTAGAACTAGAAAGAGTAAGTATAATTATAGAAATTCATTTTATTGTTTGCATATGAGTTTTTTCCGAATATTTCATAGATTTTAAAATAATGATTAAATAGTAAAAATAGGTCATTATTGAAAACAAAGCGTTTTAGATAGAACTTTCATCTTATACAGTGAAAAAATAACACATTTCTATCAAAAATGTTTTGTTACAAAAAGAAAAATTATTTTTCCATGTTATGTGAATTATAATGCGACATAAGCTTGAATGAACTCTAATTAATGTATGTACCGGAAAATTGGATCCAGATTATACAAAAATATAAATAATACGACGACTGGAATTGAAATACGAATTCTAAACTTACTTTTAGGTCAGATTTTGTCGATAGCAAATATCTCATGCATAAATAATTAAAAATTCACTTTGAGTTCACGTTCGCGTCGAAATAAATTGATTTAGGCTCATAATGTGTTGAAATGAACAATAAATATAAAAATACTTCTCTTCTTTTATTAAAACATTTTTGTCAAAAAATGTATTTTTTCACTGCATAAGATGTAAATTTCATCCTAACTACTTTCTTTTCGATAGAGACTTATTTTTGGTAGGCAATAAATACTTTCAATTCCACAAAAAATCGTAAAAACACTTTTATGAAAATTAAAATGCATATTTAATATTCTGAATGCTCTTTCTAGTTCTGATTTTTGGCACCAGATGGCATATTGCAGTTGAACAATTTCCAATAAGTCCTACAGTATTTCTGCTGGAAATTTAACATTTAATATGGGTGTTTACCTGATGTGGGTTATTCTAAGAAGAATATTTCAGTGGTTTAAGACAATGAAAAATGAAGAAATTTGGAAATTTGTTTAAACAAACTATATATATATAAATAAGAAGAGGTTATTATAGTACTTTAATTTTGAATTAATTACAGATTTAATCAAAACAAAGTCAATAATAAAAAAAAACGAAAGCTCAATAAACTTAATTCTGGATGTAAAAATTTGTTGTTATCCCTCTCAATCTTATTGAAAAAATAGAAAAAACTTTCCACAAGAGGAAACAGAAGTTGAGAATATAATCAGATGGTTAAAAATGTTTCTTTTCTAGTTGACAATTCAACTACTTGGTGAAAAGTTGAACAAGTTCGTTGACAATTCATATTTTTGAAACATTCACCTCTTTGGCTCACAATTCAAATTTTTCTTTAAGAATTTGATTTTTTATCAAAACATTTCTTTATGCACAAACCCAATAGACGATAACGTCAGTGTTATTTTGCTGAACAGTTTTCTGTGTCATTAAAAAATGAATGTAAATGGTTTTTCTTGGCTTATAATATTTCTGAAAGTTTGAAAAATCAATGTGTTTGGGTGCGACACATCAGTGACAAACGATTTTTTGCGTGTGTATCATATTGTGGCACCCTTAGTAATGTAGAACTGAAATATCTGTACAAAACTTTCACACGGTGAAATAAATTCGACTTAGGGTGGCCTTATTCCAACGCCTAGTCGTTACCATTACATTTTGATATAAAGAACTCGTTTTCTTCTTACGAATTTAGATATGGTGAGATCTTCTGGACGTCAAGTGTCACAAGGATCGCGACAGCGTCATGACGTTCCTGTTGAACATGATTTCTTCCCACTTCATCCTTCTTCTTCTTCTTCAGCTCCTCCAATTCAAAATGTACCACCTGAGTTTGATATTCAAGATAATACCTGCATCGAGATGAAATTTTCGTCTAGGAGACAAAGGAAATGTCTTGGCTATCTCACATCTAGTGAACTCCAAGAAGGTCATCATCCTCCATGGATTAACAACAGACAAACGGATGGATACTACGCGTTTTATGTACTAGCTCCAAGTGGAGCTTCTTGGATAGCAGAACCCACTGATACTGATTTTAGACTCACTGAAAATTTGTCAATCCTACAAGAGGCTTTTTTAACGTTGCCCAATAACCATATATTATATGCAAAATTAGCCCCTTTCACACTACCTGAAGATGGAGCTCTATTTGATCCATCGGAGCAACAAAAATACCACATTTTTGTAAAAAATATAAACGGCGACTTATACAGTGGAATTTTGAAGCATCCACGTCATCGTCCACGGACCCGTAACAATTGACTTTGAGGAACACATTCTCATCACACTAACTTTTCGTTATTATGTTCAACTCTATTATATTGAATGTATATCGTATCAGTTTCTGTACCTCGGCCAGATATTGCACTTGTAGCTACACCGAAAAATGTATCATATCAATAAATGTATATTATTACACTTTATAATGTGCATTGATTTTGAAACAGACGTATTTTTATGTCTTGTTGTTAAAATTATAAAAAGTGCGCGTACTATCAAAAGAATAATAATTTTTTTATTAAACATTTTATTGTATCCTGTATCGTTTTTCCTCGAATTTAATCTTTTCAGTTTTAATGTCATAATTTAGGCAAACAATTTCGTTATATAGCATTTTACTGTGGCTTGTGTTGTGTTTCCAAAACAAATTATTTGTTATTTTACTGTTACTTTTTACCATTAGAACAAAAACTACGTGTCCTATTTAAAAATAATTCATAAGACATTTTTTCATCCTTTTGGTTGAAAACTTATGTTTATTCCTTTTTTCTCGTATCTTGTATTGTTTTTCCAAGAATTGGCATATTTTTTTCTGTATTTCTTTATACAAGTAAAATAAAAACCACGCGTCCTATTAAAAAATGTCTCATGGTAAATTTATAGATCATTTTTCAATTTTTGTTTACTTATTTTTTTCATACATTGTATCGTTTTTCCGAAAATTGAACAGGCAAAGTAAAACAAAAACATCATGTTCAAAGAATTTCTATGTATTTATTATTATCCAGTGTATACGTTCAATATTTATTATTATTATTATCATTATTATTATTATATACTTGCGGTAAACAAATTTTAGCATAAAAATAGTATCACAAAGGGTAAAAGCGGGATTTTTTCGACTTGAGTTTGACATTGGGCGACGCGAAGCATTGTCGGAATGACGGGCCTTCCCACCGTTAGCCGAAATGTATGAAATCCTATTGTATTATAGCGCGCCTTTATTTATTGTTCTGAATTTATTGCTTTTGAATGATAATGCGAAGGTTAGTACAAAAGTGAGGAATGATAAATGTCATACATCCCGACTGAGGTCTTACACCAAACCCCCGGGCGCGTCCTCGGGTTGCAGATAGAAGGTCCCTGCACCAAGAGTTTCTGCTGAATATGGTTATAAAGCTCAATAAGTAGTCAAGGACAATAGTTCAGGAAACGTTCTACAGGAAAACCCTTTAATGCAACGACCTTTCTGTTAAAAGCATCTTCTTGAAAGAAAATGGAAATAACCGAAGGAGCCTTAGAGCATACTTCGGAATCTCTAAGTCGGCAACTGTCTGGAAGAAACCCTGACATAGCGGGTGGCAGGGACTCAGATGGACCTGAGGGCGATGGTGATGCCGGGGGATCTCGCCAGACGTTAAAACCACGACGATCTGAATCATCGAGAGCTGCTCAGAAGAGGTTGAGGCTCCAAACAGTTCTTATTGTGATAGCAGCGGACCGAATAAAATCAGAGCGCTGAAGAAAGTGTGGTTGTAAGGTCTAATGGACTCTTACAGCCAGACACTTCAAAGTCACCTAAAAGTGGCCACAGTATATCGTCACATATTCGGAAGAAGTGTCCCTAACTTGACTCATTGAAGCTGTTGGAGCATTATAACCTTGAACGGGAGTTAAGATCAAAGTGATCGAAAACAAAGGCCTCCTGAAGCCAGTCAAACTGCTGTCTTCGATTCCCGGTGTATTCTTGCAATAAAGAAATTAAAATAGAAAAAAAATTGAATAAAAAATAGGATAGCAGTCCTAAATCAGACCTTGAAAACAAAATCATGGGAGTTGATTGATCCCAAGGCGGATAGTCAAGCTAACCAACTTGTAATAACTGCAGAGCCAGGACTGTCGAAAGTGTTATTTTTTTAAGGAAACATACTTTGCGAATGTGACGCCTCCGAAACAAACACCTAAGCGATTATTTTCTTGAATTGAAAGATTTTGATGACATCTTCTGTACCTTAGTGTATGACTTTATGGCAAAGACTAACTTAATGGAAGATGGTTTAATTTTAGGGTATAGTACAATAGGCTTTACCGCAGTGCTGAAGAAAAATATTGCCCTACCCTCCCGAAAAAACTCGATCATGTATCGACGCAATCTGTATATGGCTTGGATTGACTACCGTAAGGGACTCGATAACACGAACCATGAGCTACTTAATGAGCTCCTTGAGTGCCTGGAGGTGCTCTTGTGGCGGACAAGATTTATCATAACATCTGATAAAAGACAAGTGACTACCAGCTATATCACATATAAGAGGGGATTTTCCAAGAAGACTCTCCAAATCCGATACTTTTCTGCATCTCCTTCTTGCCTCTATCGATTGTGCTCCGAGACAAAAGCTCTGGATACCTATGTGGCCCACCGAACAGAAGTGAATATAAGGTCAACCACCTTTTACACTCAGACTCTTTGCTTTGTCGAAGGAGGAACTTTCACATACTTGTGGAGGCGATGAATAGGTACTCTATTGAACATCGTGGTAATGGAGAAACATATACAGATCTTGGAATACCCCAAGAAGAAACCCAAAATGTGCGTGTATTAAAAACGGCCATCGAAAGAAGGTATCACGAAATTCTCAGCAAAATTTAGACTTCCGAATTATATGGTAAGAATAAGATCCAGGCGACCAATATGCTAGCCGTCCCTGCCGAGACTGCACATGACCTAGCATCACGTAGAGAAGTGCTTTCGATAGGTTTTTCCAACATGTTTCTCAAGTCTGCTGGATTGAGATCGTAGACTGAGGGATTTCTTTTTGCCTGTCAAGACAGCGTTACAGACACCTTAGTTCACCGCGAGCCCATAAGAAATGTACATGTAGGCGATACCAACTGCCGAGCGTGCAAGTAAGAGCCAGTAACACTTGGACATGTTCTCGGTGGATTTCCAAAGTATGCACGCTAGGGGTACACAGAGAGACACAGTGCGGCACTAGCCTAAGGTGATATCACGGCAAAGTAGAAAGAAAAACGGACAAAATATCAAGCACTTCTTTTCGAGCTAAGCAGGCTGCACCAAGGCTACAAAGTCCATCTTGTAGTTCTCATAATCGGCTGTTTTGGAGGATCATTCCTGAAACAAGCCAACAAGATTCCGCCTTGCCAGCGTCAGGCTCATTCCATGCGAACCGGATTCAAAAGGCTGTTTTTCTGAGATCACTTTATCTGGTCCGTCAATACTGTTTCTCATAACATTGTATGAAGATTGGTAGCTGTAAAAAAGTTTTCTGATGTAAAACCTTCATCTCTAACACTTTCGTATGCCACATGAGGTCATCCGCGACTAGAGACCTGACTTCAAGGAACAGTGTTACACGATGTTGTCTCGCGTAAATTTCCCGCTCTTGCTTTTTTTCTAGGACAGAAGAAGCAGAAGTAGATGATGTACACGTTCCAGTTGCGTCCGGACTGGTTGCTTTAAGGAACCATAATCGTAGCTTCCGCAGCCTCAAACTTCTCAAACATAAAATGTGTGTCATACCTAACCACCTGACCGACGACAACGCGTAAAATTGACTACTGGCTGTTTCAACTAGCGAAATTTCACTGTAAATCAGTGAAATTTCACTGGTTAATTCAAGTTTTGTGAAGCGTGGCAATCTTTCTATAAGACAAGATTCGAAATTGGTATAAACGACAAGCGAATACTTTCGAAACTGCGATTACGAAAGGACTCCCTACTTAAATTTACAAATTATCAATTAAAAGAATATAATCAATCCCGTGATGAGTAACGCGAATTACTTGGGCTCGCCATAATTTTCTCAGGATGTTCCAGTTCGGGGTATTCGTTTTTTGTCTCCAGAACCAATGAACCATGCACGGTGAATAGCAATTGCCATTTATTGCCTGAAAATTTGGATGATTGGAAATCAGTATACGTTAACATCTATCGAAACCGAAGTCATTAGGGAATTGTGCCTTTTTGTGATGAACATTCACATCCGGTTTTGGTTTGAAGCTCCTTTGCCGGTTGTTGATGCAAATAATGGAACTTGTGGCCATAGCATTCCTTAATTCTGGAATTTCACTTGAACAAACAAGGATAATTGTGGCTGCGATGAAAACGCGAGAAGGCTCAGACGAACCCACAAAATATTTTTCACTCTCTCTGGGCTGTTAACAAATACTACATTGAAGCTTTCGCCGTCATTAGTATATTAAAATTTTTTAAACGACGCATCAGAAAGAGCCGTGGCTTGGATGCAACAGTTCAACTGGTCGCTGACGAAAAATGTGAATCAGCTGCAGGCACTTCATCTGAAAATCGAAGGACGCGTTGAAGAATTTCCTGCATGTGATAAAAATATCCTTCTAAAAGAAAGACTCATTCAATAAAAAACCTTAATCAGGGAAAATCTTACAAACCTCACAGCTTAGGGGGTGCATCATCAAAAAAAGAATTTTGCGTTTTTTTAGGACACCCTAGTGATCGTGCATTCTTTCACTTCTATAATTGAGTTATTTCCGTGCAGTCGTGCATGTATATTCATTCAGACATCCGGTAGAATTTCGTTGCTGTTCTACAAAATAACGAAGATTCAATCAACAAGCTAATTGAGTTACTCTTATGTGAATTTATACAAACATCAGGTAGAGTTCCGGCGCTGTTCTGCAAAATAACGGTAATTCAATCGACAAGACAACCTCCCTTTTCGTTTCAAGAAAAAAAAGGTAAATGTAAGTTTTTATTGTACTCATTTGAACAAACGATTTGTTAGGTTTCACAAACCTGACATAATCAGCAACACTGGTTTCTCTCTTTCCATATTTTCTATTCTACCTTCACTCTTTGCTCGGAACGTGACATGTAATTTAAGTCCGAGCCCGGGAAGTATTCCCTCATTGAGGGCTCTAGAATTTTATCAGTCGTCTCAGCGATTTCGCCTGAAGGCAATATTAGTGCACTCAGTTGACATGATGAGTTATTCCTTGAATTTATCTGGAATCTCTCAGTGTTATGAGACCCTAACGGCATTTTGCATTACATTATTATATCTATTGAAGGTTGCCCTGTACAAGCCACAATTCCCATTCTTTTTATCCCTGTTAAAAAGGCGTCTATATGCTTTTTTGGGTACTCAATTCTATAACTGCACCGGGGCGCATACCTGTGTGTTTTCCCAATACGGTGAGGACAATTGTCCTCATACGCTTTGTCCATATCTTTATGTAAAATGTCGACAGCAAATTTTATACGTTAAATAGATTTGATTCTGCCTGGTGTGGAGCGCATCAAACTGTTGAGATCCTTCCTTTATGTACACCGATCAGCTGCTTTGGGGATCCCATACCTTGAAACCTCAGTTCTACCGGCTGTCAAGGAGAAGAATATCTGTCTGTGATCCGATAGGGACATATTCGACGATACATGCCATCCCCTGAACACTTCGCCAATACTTATCGAAAATAAAGTTAAATCAGTAGTTAAGAGGTAATCTAATAAAAAATCAGCCCTGCGGTCAGTTTTCTCACTACCCCAAGTCGAATAATGAGCGTGAGCACCACATCCGATGAGCAATGGCCATTCTTCATCACATCAGTAGTTCACCAGATTTCTCCACTTCTTAGATGGTAGTGGCTCTTCGAGGTCAAATGGTAAGTACGCTGAGCAAATCACCAGAGGTTGGCGCCTGCCTCCTAAACGGTGCTTGGTCTTTATTTCCATGAAGTCTCTCGAATGGGGGACATCTAGTTCCATATTAGCTTCCAGGTGTTTCGTGCACATATTCCGAAAACAGATCCTCGACCACTCCTGGCTCTGAAATTATTCCAATTTGGGTATCTTGGCTACCCGCCTTGGCATCAATAACCTTCCATTCTTCTGCTTTCAAAGGTGGATTTTGTATTGCTATCCTCTTAAATACTGGTGTTAGTTCCATGAGTTCACCGTGCATTCAAGTCAGCAGCTTTACTGGCCTTGGGAGGTTTTTATCTCTATCACTTTGATCCTAACTCCCGTTCAAGGTTGTAATCCTCCAACAGATTCAATTAGCCAAGTTAGAGACACTTAGTCCAAAAAGATGATGATATAAAGTGGCCACTTTCAGGTAGATTTGAAAGGCCTGGCTATAAGGGTCCACTAGACCTCACAGCCGCGCCTTCTTCACCTCCTGATTTCAATCGGTGTGCTGTTATCAGAATAAGGAATCTTTAAAGTCCCCATTCAGCTGGCTGTTGCGTCCGATTGATTTATCAATTTGCGTCTCAACCTTTTATTAGCAGCTCCCTTGCCACCAGCTACGTCAGGATTACTCCCAGATAGTTCCCCACTCAGAGATTCTAAAGTATACTCTAAGGCTCCTTCGCTAATTTCCTTTTTTAACTGAAAATTCAACTGTTCCGTTTGGTTTTGTTCTTGGTTGATATTTTACATTTTGGGTTGAAAATTCAAATATGAGCTTAAACGTTCATCAAGTTTGTCGACATATCCAGAGTTTTGTTTGAAAGTAATTTTTTGGTTAAAAATTCGTGAAAGTATACTTTATGCGGAATAAGTCGCTATAATTTTATGTATTCCAGAGTTATCCACCTCCTTTTAGAAGTTGTTTCCTTCTCGGTTTGACATCTTGGACCTATTCGAAGCGATGAGTTACCCTTGATTATCTATAAATTACCATAATTTACTCTGGACGACCATAAATTTGCAAAATTTCAAAAAATTTCGAAATTTGTTGATGATTTCTAAATTTAACGACCTTTAGCGATTCGAATATTTTTTCATTACTCGTCGAAATAAAAATCAGTGCAATAATAATAATGAACATTAAACTTATAGACTGGGCTGCAATAAAGACATGTGATTTCTTTGAACGGCTTATGTTTTTATTTAACATTGAATACAACATTGGTTGAATGATGTTTTTATTCGAGAATATTCCGTAATTTTCATATAAAAATTTTTTTTTTTATTATATCTAGAGTCTTCTATGAAATTGGATAACATTTAAAAGAAAAAAGTTACATTTAGGGAAAAACGACACAAGGTACAAAAAACATAAATTGACAAAAATGGTTCATTCCAAAAATGATCTATGAAATCGTCGCGGAAAATTCTTCAATAGGACGCGTTTTTTTGCTGTTATAATCGTGAAAAATAACATTAAAAATAAAAAAATTTAAATTTTTGAAAAAAAGACAAGAGATACGAAATAGAAAGAAAAAACAAAAGTTGTTCAGCCTGAAAATATCAACTTTCTCATAAATTATTTTTGGATCGGACACGTAATTTTCATCTTGATTGTAAGAAGTAACATTAGAATAAATAATAAAATTTTTTGGAAACACAAAACAAGCTACAATAAAATGCTACAGAACAAAATTATTTGTCCATATTATACCTATATCTTTTATTTCTGCCATTTATAAATAAATAAATTTCTTAGAAAAACGACACAGGGTACAATAAAATGTCTAATAAAAAATTGTACGCCTAGATGGGATTCTCAATTTCACAATAAGGAACAAATATTAATGTAAGCATGGAAGAGAAAATTTGTACTCTATTTTGCAATATCTGAAAAAGCAATCTCGGATCAAGGTGCAGAAACTAATACAATATACATTTATTATAATAAAGTTTAACATAATATAGAAAAGTTCACGTTGCGCACAAATGTTAATTGAGTGCAAAACACCAGTAACTTAATGAGAATGTGATCGTTAGAGCTAAATGAGCTTCAACGAAAGAGAATTCACAATCACCAAATTACGTTAGTTATGTGTTGCGACGGCGCTTCCTCAAAACATGATCCTTCAACATTCCACTGTACTGAACGCCGTCTATATTTTTGAAAAAAATGTGGTATTTCTGTTGATGCACTGGAAGAAATAGACGGCCATTTTTGAGTAGCTTGAAAGCGGTTAGTCTTGTTACTAAACGCTGGTCATCGGGTAAGGTTAAAGAAATATCTAGTGCTGCAGCCACACCGAGAGAAAGTTGAATATCGGAAGGAGTAGGGTGTTCATTATGTGTGAGTTCTGCAATCCAAGAAAGCCTACTTGGCTCTAGTACATAAACCTCGTATTTATTATCCGCTACAATGTTGTAGAGCCATGTAGGATGGTGAGCAAGTCGGTTAGGTTTCAGATATCCCTTATAATAAGTGTTAAACATCAATTTCAAGTTAACGGGCGTATCTTCTTGAATGTCAAACTCACGAACAACATTCGGAATGACATGTTGGTTCACAGGTGAACTTGGTGGATTTAATTCGGCATATTCTGCTAGGGCTGCTTGATTTTGAACTGAAGAAGTAGAAGGATGAAGTGGGAAAAAATTATATTCAGTAGGAGCACGATGATGCTGTCCTAGTCCACGTGGCGTTTGATCACCAGAAGATCCCTCCGCATCTAATTTCGTAACAAGAAAACGAGATAATTATTATTAAGCATGACGATGACGATAAGGTGTTGGAAAATAATTAATAATACAGCGAAACTACTCGGGAACATCGGGGGAGAAATATCAAAACTAGTACTAGCGAATTCAACCATAAAGTAATTCACCCCTGTAGATCAAAAGATGATTTTTTCAACCCGCAGGATTAATTTTTTAAAATTGTAATTTGTAAATTTTCAACTAAGGAAGTGAATCTGGAGAAATATGAATTTTGAACAAAATGGTTAAACTTTTAACCAAGTAGTTGAATTTTCAATCAAAGAAGAATAAAACATTGATTTTCAACAAAATGGTTGAATTTTAAAGTCAAAAGGATGAATTACACAGGACCACAAAATGTAAACCCTTGCAACGTGGATCAGACAAGGTGGGTTTCACATTTTCGGGGTCGCTGAATTCGAATCCGTTGTCGGTTTGGTCTTATCAGATCAGGCTCAAGGTCAGTTCAAGGTCAAACTTACAAAATTCATCGCTAACCAATTAAGTCAGGGTATCGATAGGTTTTCGGGGTCGCTGAATTCAAATCCGTTGTCCGTTTGGTTTGACCTTGAATTGACCTCTGACCCTGACCTGATGAGACCAAACGGACAACGGATACGAGTACAGTGACCGCGAAAACCTATATATACCCTGAATTATTTGGTTAGCAATTAAGTTGGTAGGTTTGACCTTCAATTGACCTTAACCCTGACCTGATGGGAACAAATAGACAACGGTTTTGAATTCCGCGACCTTGAAACCCTATAGGAGCTGTGACTTAATTATTTAGCGATCTATGTTATGAATTTGACCTTGAACTAACCTTAACAACGGTTTTGAATTCAGCGACCCCGAAAACCTATAGTTACCCTGACTTGTTTGGTTAGCAATTGGGTTTGTAGGTTCGACCTTCAATTGCCCTTGACCTTGACCTGATGGGACCAAACGGTCACCGGATTCGAATTCAGCGACTCCGAAAATACAAGACCCACTTAGTCTGGTCCCTGTTGCAAGAGTTCAGATTTTGTGGTCCTGTGTTATCTTTCTGATGACTTTTTTCTATTATTTGAAAATTTATTCAAATTATTATTATCTGAACAATTTTTATGAACAAATTCAGAGTTCCACCTAATTTCAAGAAATAGGCTCATTTTTCACTGAGTCAGCTAATAATATCTTTTCGATTACTTTTTGCTACGATACTTTTCAAATTGACAAAAATTGTTCATTACTTGAATGATATTTATAAACAAATTCAATGATTGTCTATTTTGCAATAACACTCTTAATTTTTGTTTACGAAATCGACTGATAATGTGTTTCTGATGACTCTTTGCTATGATACTTTCCAAATTGAGAATAATTGTTACCTAATTTAACAATTTTTATAAACAACAAAAGTATCATAACGAGGAGTCATCAAATTTTGAATTTGTTTATAAAAATTGTTCAAGTACATAATAATTCTTGTAAGTTCACAATGTATAGTAGCAAAGCGTAGTCGAAAAGACATTCTTACTTCATTTCGTAAAAAATTGAGCCTATTCAGTGAAATACCTACAATCCTAATTTTTGTACGAAAAATGTTTAAATAATTAATAATTTTTTTCAATTTTCTGAGTATCATCAGTCCTCAAAAAATATTCTCAGTTGGTTCAATAAGATACTGAGCCCATTCCTCGAGAAATATCCAAACTATAAGTTTGTTTACATTGTTTAAATAATTGCCAAAAAGTACCTATTTTCAATTTTTATTAGAAAACATTAATTTTGCTCTAATTTCATACCAAAGCTCTCGATTTCAATAAGCTAAACAGTGCAAATCCCAAAAAACTATTTTCCTCAATAATTTATTTACAACGTGATAAACCATTTTTTTTAAAATTATTCTCACCCATTGAAAATTATTTATATATAGTTTTAGCGCAAATGCAAGACTTTTCTTTCATAAATCTGAAAATCTTTTTAAAAAATGGTACTTCTAAAAATTAAAAAAAATTAAAAGTCAACTTTTTTGTTAGATAAGTAATGAACCAAATTTTTTATAAAAAATTCAAATACAGAAATCTTTTCGAACTTTCAAAATCTTTGATCACAAAAAGCATCAAAATCCAATGAATAGTGCAGGCTGAAAGTTGAGGATTTTACAACTAAGCATTGAAGATTAAATTATTTTTGGTTTTAAAATCTTTCACATTTTAACCTAACTTTAAAAAAATCATTTTCAAATTAAAATACTTAAAATTGTGCAATTTTAATTACTGAAAGCATAGATAGCTAGCTATCTTGTTATCAATCTTGCTAGCTATCTCTTTTCTTTTTGATTTTTAATTTTCAATTCAACATCTTTAAATTGGACAATTTTTAGGTGAAGACAGCTGAAGATTAAAAACATTATTATTATTTGAAATTAGGAAAAATTTGATTGGAAAATTTCAAAAATAAATAATAATAATAAATGAAATATGATGAATTAAACTATTTGAAATTGAAAAGTTAAAATTTGTACTATTTTAAATCGAAATAGATCAAAATTAAACTATTTGTAGATACGAGAGTGAATAAATAATTTCTTTAATTTTGCATTGTTACAATTTTAATGTCCTGAATTTTTATTTAATAAATGCTTCATTTTCATTTTTTCCTTTCTTGAGTTGCAATTTTGCAATTAAAATTTTAATTGTTGAACTCTGAAAAGTAAACTAAATTAACAATTCGAACATCTTTAATTTTTGAAAGATTTAATTTTACTTAAAATAGTTGAAATAATTTATCAAACTGAAGCATTAAAAGTCAGAAAATTTTACGGATAGGTATTGAAGATTGAATAATATTCTATTTGAAAATGTTTCTAAATATTGAACTAAATTTTTTTTTCTAAATTTAAACTCAACTTGCAAAAATGATGTAAATCATATATTTTTATCTCGATTTATATTTTTTTTTTTATTTCTAACTTTTAATGCAATATCTTAAAATTGTCCGATTTTTATTTGAAGATTTTTAAAGATTGGTCGTTTGAAATTTTGAAATATTTGATTGAAAATTTTCGAAAATGAATAATAATAAAAAATAAAGTATTATTAAAAATTAGAAAATTCTCGAATTTTTAAAAAACTTAAATTTAATTAAAACTATTTAAATTTTTAGGGATGTGAGTATAAAAAAGGTTCAATCACAATACTTGGTCACTAAACAAATTTTCAGTCTCAAATTAAGTTCGGATTTGTTTAATGTTCAAAGTTACGTAGTAGAAATTTTTATTGTCAATGTCTTTCATTATTAATTAATTTTTTTAAACGTTTTTTTTTAAATAATTCAATTTTAAATGTTTATAACTGAAATTGTTTTATTTTGTATGGTTAATGTACTTTTGTATTCAAAGTTTTTGTTTGATCATTTTTAATGTTATATTATATTTTTTATCTAACAATAATTTAAAATCCTAAAATTTCATGAGCCTTCGCTTTCAAACATTTAAATAATTTTCAATGTCAAGTTGTCAAATTTTAATTGCTTTGACTTGAAAATCATTTAAATTCAAAAGTTTTCAATTTTGAAAGATTTAGTTTTAAACAATTTTGATTAAAAATAATGTCATTTATTTTCTTTGAATTTTAAATGATTCAATCATTTAAATTCTGATCTGTTAATTTACGATTTTTAATATTTTTAAATTGTCCTATTTTCGAAGTGTTTGATCTGAAATCACTAAATATCGAGATTCTTCAATTACCAAAAAAAGTTTTTAATTTTTAGTCGTTTTGAATTAGAAATTATTAAATTTTAACTCCTTTCTAATGAAATAGTCCAATTTTCAAAATATTATTCTGAAATTTTTCAATTTCAAATTATTCAATTTTAAACGCTTTTATTAATAAATGACACAAGTTAAATTCTTTTATATTGCATTCAAAATGTTCTCCTCTTTCAAACTTTTACCTATTT
Organism: Andricus grossulariae; assembly: GCA_011634705.1. NCBI lineage: Eukaryota > Metazoa > Arthropoda > Insecta > Hymenoptera > Cynipidae > Andricus > Andricus grossulariae. The sequence goes on along the minus strand of JAABKJ010000395.1, from coordinate 30,073 downwards.
TCAAATTGTTTGATTTGGAAAATTTCAAATTAAAAGTTCTGAAATATATTATTTTTGAATTTCAAATGCTTTCAATTTAAAATTATTAATAACTAGTTATTGTTTTGAAATTTGTTTAAACTTAACATTTAAAAATTGATTTATTAATGGATTTTGGAAATGTTAATATTTCGTTTGTTACAAATTAAAAAACCAGAGACGTTAACGCACGTGTCGCGTACGTGCATTCACTGTTAGTATATTTTATTACAAATTGATTCATTTTCTTATCAGGGAAAATTAAATTGTGCAGCAATTTTATTTTATTTATTTTTGTATTTATTTATTGTATTTATTTACTTTTCTTAATTTTTTCTTTAGGCAAGTCTTAGTCTCGGTAGTGGAATTCGAGTTTGTTTTGAGAACTGAGTACCAGGAGACCAGGAAGTAAGTCGAGAATCGCGGAAAATCGAACGCTAACCTACTCGCCTGGTATTTGAATAGAGAATCTATCGACTAACAATGCAACCCTATCTGGTCAATTGCATCTATTATAGTCCCCCAACAATAAAAAAGTTTCATTTTTTTAAACTGGCCATGAAAAAAACTGACATTTTCCTCCCTCTTTATTACTTAAACAAAAAAAGGTTTTAAAATTCCGGAAGTTCTGAGTTCAAATTTTTTTTCGTTAAATGATTTGCGCTAAACAATAAGTGAATCGAGAATAGTTTAAAGTTTGAAACGATAAAGAAGCGCTGGAATCGTTTGTTTTCTTCGGAACGATCATAAAGGGTGCAGAGCCGATGGCTCTAAGGTAGAAGGGTTGACGGGGTGGTGGGTGAAGAAAGGGTTAGCACCCGCAGAATTTAGCCAACCCTCGGCGAGGTCGAAGAACAAAGCTTGATTTATTGTAATGAGTTTGCAGGAGTTAAGAGGTCTGGATCCCCACTCTGGTCCTCTCGAAAGAGCCACCAAGCACCCCCAACCCACCATAAAGCACCCCCCACCCCACCCCGCGACCAACCATCGAATCCCACTCTGAGTTGGCGTCTCCTGGCTCGATATTCAGACTGGTGTGGTTTGATGGGGATCCTCGGATCAACCCCCGTCATAAACCCTTCTTAGCGGCCGCCACCCTCCTCACACCCCCTCTGAAATATGCATGGAAACTCTTGCATACTGATTGCGTTATTTGTATCACCTACGAGAAGTCACCGCGAAATTTGCTTTGTCCAATTCTAAATCCTTTTGTCGACCTTGACACAAGGTTTCGATCTTAAGGCGCTCGAAACGAGTATCAGTTTTGCTTGATAATTAGTATCCTCTTCCAACGGTTCTTGTCACAACTAGTTCTATCTTCTCCTATCTTCTTCTATCTTATTCTATCTTCTTCTATCATCTTATTCTATCTTCTTATTCTATATTCTAACTTCTTCTATCTTCTTCTATCTTATTCTGTCATCTTCTACCTTCTATCTTCTATCTTCTATCTTCTATATTCTATATTCTCTTATCGTCTTCTATCTTCTTTCATCTTCTTCTTCTATCTTCTATCTTCTTTAACCTTCTTATATCTTCTTCAATCTAGCTTCTACCATTTTCAATCTCCTACCTCCTTCTATCTTCTTCTACCTTCTTCTGTCTTCTTCTATCTTCTTCTATCTTCTTCTATCTCCTTCTATCTTGTATCTTCTTCTTCCGTCTTCTTCTTTTACATTCTTCTTCTATCTTCTAATTCTATCTTCTCCTTTCATCTTCTATGTTCTTCTATCTTCTCCTTCTGTCTTCTATCTTCTTCTGCCTTATTCTACTTATATCTTCTTCTATCTTTTTCTATCTATCTTCTATCTTCTACCTTCTTCAATATTCCACCTTCTTATATCTTCTTCTTCTTCTATTTTCTATCTCCGTCTACTTTCTGCTATCCTTCCCTTTTATTTTCTTCTTCTATCTTCCATTTTCTAAATTGTTCTTCTATATTCATCTTCCATCTTCTATCTTCTCCTATCTTCTTCCATCTTCTTCTATATCCTTCTATCTTCTTCTATCTTGTATCTCCATCTTCTACCTTCTAACTTATTCTTCTATCTTCTTCTTCTATCTTCTTCTTCTATTTTCTTCTTCTATCTTATTCTTCTATCTTCTTTCATCTTCTTCTTCTATCTTCTTCTATCTTCTTCTATATTCTTCTATCTTCTTCTATCTTGTATTTCCTTCTTCTACCTTCTAACTTATTCTTCTATCTTCTTCTTCTATCTTATTCTTCTATCTTCCATCTTCTATCTTCTTTCATCTTCTTCTTCTATCTTCTTCTATCTCCTTCTTCTATCTTCTATCTCCTTCAACCTTCTTCTATCTTCTTCAATCTAGCTTCTACCATTTTCAATCTTCTACCTCCTTCTATCTTCTTCTCCTTATATCTGTTTCTTCTATCTTCTATCTTCTTCTACCTTCTTCTGTTTCTTCTATCTTGTATCTTCTTTTATCTTCTTCTATCTTCTTCTATCTCCTCCTATCTTCTTCTATCTCCTTCTATCTTGTATCTTCTTCTTTCGTCTTCTTCTTTTACATTCTTCTTCTATCTTCTAATTCTATCTTTTCCTTTCATCTGCTATGTTCTTCTATCTTCTTCTACCTTATTCTACTTATATCTTCTTCCATCTTCTAGCTTTTTCTACCTTCTTCTATCTTCTTCTATCTATCTCCTATCTTCTGCCTTCTTCAATATTCCACCTTCTTCTATCTTCTTCTTCTTCTTCTTCTTATTCTTCTATCTGCTTCTTCTATTTTCTATCTCCGTCTACTTTCTTCCATCCTTCCCTTTTGTTTTCTTTTACTATCTTCTATCTCTCAAATTGTTCTTCTATCTTCTTCTTCCATCTTCTATCTTAGCCTATCTACTTCTATCTTCTTCTATATTCTTCCATCTTCTTCTATCTTGTATCTCCTTCTTCTACCTTTCAACTTATTCTTCTATCTTCTTCTTCTATCTTCTTCTTCTATCTTCTTCTTCTATCTTATTCTTCTATCTTCTATCTTCTCCTATCCTCTTCTGTCTTCTCCTTCTTCTTCCATTTTCTATCTTCTTCTATCTTATTCTATCTTGTATCTTCTTCTATCTTCTATATTCTTCTGTCTGCTACTTCTTCTATCTTCTTCTTCCGTCTTCTACCTTCTTCTACCTTTTTCCATTTTCTTCTTCTTCTTCCTTCTTGTTCTATCTTCTACCTTCTTCTATCTTCTTCTTCTTCTACTATCTTTTATCTTCTTCTATCTTCTTCTAACTTCTTCTATATTCTTACTTCTTCTTTTATCGTCTTCTTCCATCTTATTCTTTTTCTATCTTGTTCTTCTATCTTCGATTATCTTCTTCTATGTTTCTGTTCTATTTTCTTCTTCCATCTTTCATCTTCTATCATCTAAATTCTTCTTCGATCTACTTTTCTCATCTTCTATCTTCTCCTATCTTCTCTTATCTTCTTCTATTTATCTTCTATCTTTCATCTTCTATTTTCTATGCTCTATCGTCTATTCTCTATATTTTTATTATTCTATCTTTCTATTATATCTCCTTCCATCTTCTACCTTCTTCAATCTTCTACCTACTTCCATCATCTTCTTCTTCTATCTTCTTCCATCTTTTTCTATATTCTATCTTTTTCTATCTTCTTCTGTCTTCTTCTATCTTCTCCTATTTTCATGTATCTTCTCCTATCTATCTTCTCCCATCTTTTTCTATCTTCTCCTTCTTCTTCTATCTTCTAGCTTCTTCTATCTTCTTCTATTTTCTTCTGTCTCCTTCTATCTTCTTCTAACTTCTTCTATATTTGAACTTCTTATTCGATCGTCTTCTTCTATCTTATTCTTCTTCTATCTTTTTCTTCTATCTTCCAGCTTCTCCTATCTTCTTCTATCTTCTCCTTCTATCTTCTTCTATCTTATTCTATCTTGTATCTTCTTCTTCTATCTTCTATCTTCTTCTGTCTGCTACTTCTTCTATCTTCTTCTATCTTCTACCTTCTTCAATCTTCTACCTTCTTATATCTTTTTCTTCTATCTTCTTCCATCTTCTACTATCTTTTATCTTCTTCTATCTTCTTTCATCTTCCATCTTCTCCTATCTTCATCTATCTTCTTCTATCTATCTTCTATCTTCTATCTTCTATATTCATATTTTTACATTTTGTTCTTCTATCTTCTTCCATCTTCTACCTTCTTCAATCTTCTATTTTCTTCATCTTCTTCCATCTTCTCCTTTCTTCTTTCTCTTTTATCTTCGTTTATCTTCTCATATCTTCTTCTCTCTTCTTCTTTCATCTTCGTCTTCTATTTCCTTCTATCTTCCTCTATCTTCCCCTATCTTCTTCTATCTTCTTCTATCTTCTCCTATCTTGTATCTTCTTCTATCTTCTCACTTCTTCTTCTATCTTGTATCTTCTTCTATATTCTTCTGTCTTCTTTTGTCTTCTTCTACCGTCTTCAATCTTCTAACTTCTTCTATCTTCTTCTTCTTCTATCTTGTTCTTCGATCTCCTTCTATCTTCTATCTTCTATCTTCTTATTTTTCTATCTTGTTCTTCTATCTTCTGCTATCTTCTACCTTCTTCAATCTTTTACCTTCTTTTATCTTCTTCTCCTCCTTCTTCTTCTATGTTCTATCTTCTATATTCTTTTTTTTCGATCTTGTTCTTCTATCTTCTTCGATCTTTTTCTATCTTTTTCTATCTTCTTCTATCTTTCATCTTCTGTCTTCTTCTATCTTCTACCTTCTCCGATTTTCCATCTTCTATCTTCTTATTCTTCTATCTTCTTCTTCTAAGTTCTTTTTCTATCTTCTCCTATCTTCGTCTACCTTCTATCTTCTATACCGATTTGGACAGAGAGCTTTTTCCGGAAAATGTTTCAGTATCTTTTTTGTAATTGGAAATAGTATTTTTTGCGCCTGAAACCGGCAACACTGATCATTATGTACGGGGGGCTGCCGGTGTTGCCTCTTCCAGGCGCAAAGACACACTCTATTTTCAATTGAAAAAAAAAGAACAAGAACATTTTTCGGAAGAAGCTCTCTGTCCGAACCGGTATAATTGCCTTTAGATTATAAGGTAAAAATATTACGTTCAACAATTCATCCTTTTAGACGTATAGTGGATCACGCAAAACCGAGACTCGTTTAAAACGCCTTAAGGGTCGGTTCCGAATTCTCATTGAATGTGAGATTTTTACATTCTTATTCGAATCAGCAGGTATTAGTTTTATGTACAATTTGACTTCATCGGTTTTTATAAAATTTTAATTTTTACAAAAGTGTCTGTCTGTCTGTCTGTAGTCTGTGGGCACGATAACTTTCCAAAGACTAATCGGATTGGACTGAACTTTGGCACACTTTTCAAGACCTAAAAAAAATTCGTCAACCAGGCATTTTTGACCATCAGTTCTGGTTTCAGCCATCGAAAATACTTTTTTAAAACTCAAGAATTCAATTTTCAAACAAAACTATACAAAATAAGGAAAAAATGTTCAGGAGCAAAATTGTAAATTAGGGTGGTCCAAATTTTGTTTCTCAAATGTTAATGCACATCGCCGCGAAATTTGTTTGAATCCAGAAAAAATGCGTTCTTTTTATTTTAAAGGAGTAGCATTTAGCTACAGAAGACAAATGAATAATTATTTTTTAAATATCACCCCATAAGTCTATTTTATAGGGTCCCAAGAAAACCTCTAAGTGAAAAATTGAGTTTTGCGATTTGTTTTCACTAATTATAATATAAAATACTACTTTGAACTGATAACAAGATGCTTACCTAATTTTTTTAAATAATTATTTATAATAATACTCTTTTAGGATAATGTTAGAAAGTTGCAGTTTTTTCTGAAATTTTCCACTTTTTGTCTACTTTTCATTTAGAGCGAGGTAATAATTTATGCAATTCAAAAACAATAATTATTCAAATAAATTATTATTATTATTTATAAATATCTTTTTCTTTAATGATGCTTGATAGTTTCGGTTTTTATTTAAATTTCTAACTTTTTGTCCACTTTTTACTTAGTTAGATAATAATTAATGCAAGTGAAGAAACAAAATTGTCTAAAAAATTTATCGTTCTTTATACCTATATTCTCTTAGAGTCATGCTAGAAAATAGTGGGGTTTTCTGAAATATCAAGCTTATTTGTACTCTTAGTTAGGAATAAATAATAAATAATTATATAAATAAAAACGCTCTCAGTAACTTCTTCAAGAAAAAATTGCACTTAGTATCATAAGTATAGGATATTTGAAGAATATTTCAAATATCTATTTTATTTCAGAAAAATATATTCATCGAAAATAAAGAGATTGTTTAAAAAATGATTTTCTCTATAGTTTATTTATTATTTGTTCATAACTAAAAATCCAAAGCAAAGATAGAAATTTCAGAAAAACGGTAACTATTCAGTATTACCATAGAAAAGGATAGCTATGAATAATAATAATTTGTTTGAACAATTATGTTTGTAAAACTGCACTAATTTTTCCACCTTGCTCTAAATAAAAAGAGGATCAAAGTTGAAAATTTTGGGAAAATAACCGCAACTTTCAACAATTATTCAGAGAGAATATTATAATAAATGATAATGAATTGTTTAAATAATTATATTTGTTAATTTAAATTAATCATTATTCTACTCTAATCGAAAAGTGGACAAAAAGTTGAATATTTTTTTTAAAACTGCAACTTTCAAACATTATTCTCAGAAAATATTATTATAAATAACAATACATTATTTATGCAATTATCTCTATTTAATATACTTGATTATTGTCTAGCTCTAACTGAAAAGTTAAAAACAAATTAAAGATTTCTGAAAAACTGTGACTTTTTAACTATATTATAAAAAAGACGAATTCTCAACAAAATACATAAATTTTTAACAAAAAAGTTGAACATCCAATTTACAACCACATAGGTAAATTGTCTAACTAATTGTTGAATTTCCTAAATAGAAAGATGAATTTTCTATAAAAAACAATTAATTTTTCATCAAATAATTGCATTTTCAACCAAACAGGTATATTTTTTACTGAAAAAGACGAATTCTCAACAAAATACATAAATTTTCAACAAAAAATTTGAATTTTAAACCAAGAAGATTATCTTTCTACCAAAAAAGACGAATTTCCAACAAACTGCTAAAATTGTTAACCAAATAGTTAAATTCCTAAGCTAAAAAATCAATAAATGGAATAGTTCAAAGAAAGAGTTGCATTTTTAACAAAAAAATTTGATTTTCTACCAAAAAAGACAAATTTTCAACAAAATGCATAAATTTTGAACAAAATAATTGAATTTTCATCTAGGAATACTAATTTCCGTCAAAAAAGACGAATTTTCAACAAAATAGTTAAATTTCTAGTCTAAAAAGGACCACTTTAAAAAAAAAATCGCACGCATACATTTTTATAATAAAACAATAATTTTCAATTTAGGAAAGGGAACTTTCGACAAAAAAAGTATTTTCTACTCGATAGTTGAATATATAACCAGCTTTTCGAATTTTCGAGCCAAAAGTACGAATTTTCAACAAATAAGTCAAATTTTTATACCAAAAATATAAATTTTCAACCAAAGAAGTGGAATTTTTGACCAAGTCAAATTGAAGAATTTTTTACAAAACAGTTGAATTTCTAACACCAAAATATAAATTTTCAACAAAATGCTAATTCTCAAACAAACAGTTGAATTTTCGAATAAAATTATGAATCTGCAGCAGAAAATTGAATTTTCAGTAAAGTAGTTCAACTTTTAACCAAGGAGTTGAATTTTCAACCTAAAAAGATGAATTTGCAATTAAAAATGTAATGGTTTATACTTCAACAAAAAAAGATTTTAATAAAAATAAACAGTTTGATTTAATCAACCAAAAACATGAGCTTTCAACAAAACAGTTGAATTTTTAACCAAATAGTTACCAGAAAGATGATTTTTCAACCAAGAAGATTAATTTTGTACCCAAGAAAAAAAGATTTTTCAACAAAATATGTACATAAATTATTAACCAAATGGATGAATGTTCAACCAAGAAGATCAATTTTCTACCAAAAAAGACAAAATTTAACAAATTACATCAATTTTCAAATAAATACTTTAAACAATGGATGTGATGTTAGTCGAAATTTTATTTGATTCATTTTTAGTTAGTATTTTTTTCGCTTCTTAATTCTTTAAATTAAATAATTGAATTTTGAAACCAAAAAAGATTAATTTTCAACAAAAAATGGAGTAGTTAAATTTTTATTGAGCGGAATTAATTTTCAATTTAAAAAAATGAATTTTCGAAAAAAGGGTTTAATTTTGTATCAAATAGTTGATTTTTGATACAAAATTCTTAAAATTTCAAACAAAAATATGATTTTTCTATAAAACAGTTAAATTTTTAAGCCGAGATTATGAATTTTAAAGAAAAAAGTTAATTTGCAACCAATCAGTAAAATTTTCAGTTAGAAAAAAAAGACAAATTTTCCAATAAAATGATGAATCTTCAACTAAGGAGTTGAATTTTCAACCTGAAAAAATGATTTTTTAACCAAATAGTTAAATTTTCTACCAAATAGTTGAATTTTCGAGTTGAATCTACGAATTTTGAACAAAAAATTCAATTTTCCATTTTTTTTAAATTTCTTAGTCAAGAGAGAAACAAATTTTAATGAAATTGTTGAATTTTCAAACCAAAAATACGAATTTTCTACAAAACAGTTGAATTTTGTACCAAGAAGTATGATTTTTTAACAAAATTATTAAATTTTCAATAAAATAATTCAGGTTTGAACCAAAAAAGATGAATTTTTAACCAGAAATTTAATAGTAGACTTTTCAATTGAAAAGTATGAACTTTCAACCAAAATTAGATGGAATTTAAATGCGGAAAAATCAGTATGCTTTATGACACTATCTTGACACTATTTTTAAAAATTGCTTGAAATATTGTTCCAAATTCAATTTAAAATAGTGCATTTAAAGTTTCTTTTGCAATCTATTATCTACAATATAAATGAATTGATATTTTAGCACTTTCTGGTTTCTGTTCTGGTTTGTGCTGTTGTAATACATTTTTCGGAGTTTGTATTCGCATATTGGTAAATGATTAGGATTATTATTATAATTTTGATATAGAACTGGGCATTTCCGTAAAGTATTATAATTTTATTTTAGGAAATTTCATTAAGAATTATTATTTTTACTTTCGGAAAGGGAGTTTCCGTAAAGAATTATAAATTAACTTGGAACAGGGAAAAATTTTAACATAGAACGGGAATTTGCAAAACAATTTTAATTCTGATTTAGAACAAGGAAATTGAAAAAATCCCTGTTCTTGGTCAACATTCGTCACAATTTGAAAATTCCCCCTTCCAAATTTTGGAGAAAGGAAGTTACTATATTTCTGAATTGTAAGAGAAAAGTGTGTAGGGAGTTTTCTAACAGAATTATAATTCTGAATTTGGGCGAGGAAATGGAGAATAAATAAATAAAATATTTTAAAAACTCCTGTAAAGAATTATAATTTTAGCTTTGGGACAGGAAATTTCGTAATGAATTATAATTTTGTCTTGGAACAGGTAATTTTTATATGGAACGAGAAATTTTCGAAAATAATTTCAATTCTGATTTATAAGAAGGGAATTTACAAACACACCTGTTCCAATTCATAATTCTTTAGATTTTGAACATTCCTTCTTCCAAATCAGAATTTATTTAAATTTAAACATTCTTTTTTTTTAAATAAAAATTTACCAGAATTTGAATTTTTGGAAATAAATGTAATTGTGACTTGAAACCGGATATTTCCGTAAAGAATTATAATTTAGACTTTGGGCCAGGGAATTTTAATTCTGATTTAGAAGAAGAGAATAAAAGAATTCTGTTTAAATTCATAATTATAATTCTTTCGAAAATTCTCTGTTCCAAATAAGAATTGTAATTCTTGTCATCATAAATCAGATGTTCAAACCCAGAATTCTTTTTTTTTTCGAAATTTTTTAGAAATTCTTTTCCAAAATTCTCTTTTACAAATCAGGAATCTTTGAAATCATTTAAAATGTTGAAAAATCTCTTTAAATATTTAAAAATCTTCAAATCTTTTGAACTCTTTGGAATTGACCGGGATAAAACTATGAAATGAACACGGATTTAAAATCATACATCGGGTAGAAACCCTGAAGAAGGAAACTTTTATTGCAAAAATAGTTAGTTTTCGAAAGTGAAGCTAATTTCCTTGCTGTAAATGAATATATTTTATTTTTCTACCATTTCGTAAAATAGGAAATAACAATAGAGCTTAATTATTTAAATCTTATTCTTAAACTGTTTTTATGTATCCATTCAGCGTCGAAGTTACGTTTCATTTAGTGGATTTTTTGCTCCTTGTCTTCGATTTTCATTTTCCCTCTGATTTGTTTTCGACTATCACTGTCCTGGCCCTGGCTGTAGGAATAATTAATTTATTAAATCGCTGATGTTGAACTGAAAGATAGGGAATTCTATAATTGCTCAGTAATTTATTACTAACTTCTCGTGCAGAATCATAATTGAAATGCGTATCCGCGATGTCGTCCGATTCCTAGAATTAAAACATAATGTAATTAAAAAATTGATTTCAATATAGATAATTCTGTATTCTAATTAAGTTTTTCATTTCAGAAATTTTACTCAGAAGAAATATTGTCAATTCTAATTAGATATTTTAAAATTATATTGAACTGGAGTACATACAGTGATAGCAGCAGATTCTTCAGTAGTTTTTCCGGTATCTTCTTCAGTTTCGCGTTTGGATCTGTCTTCGGTATTTTCATCCGTATCTTCGTCTGAGTCTTCTGTATCGTTAGAATCTTCTTCTGTGTCTTCGTCCGTATCTTCTTCAGTCTGTAAATAAAGATTTAAAAATCAAAATTGAAGGACAAGAAATTAACAATCACTATTTCTCAATTAAAAATCATTCCAAAAGGAAGTTTGTATTACATTGTCACTTCCAGCTTTCGAATTTGAATTTTCTTCCGATGCTTCTGCAGACTGGAAGTTAAAAGAATAAATTAAAAATGGAATTAGTAGTTCACAGTAATTTTCAAGTTAAAATAATAATTTTTTAATCAAAAGTTGTTTCAAAAATGGAATATTGTGTTACATAATGAAGAACTAACAGTCGTAACTTCTGAGTTTGAACAGTCTGGCCTCGGTGCAGCCTGAAAATGTAAACAATATTTTTAAAACTTTCGTTTGCAAGTATTCCCTTAAAAATTCTTTTGTTGAAAATATTAATATATGCATTTATAAGTAAAGGCATGAGAATGACAACTGGATAAAGAAAAAAAGGAAATTTTACAGGATGAACAAAAAAGGTTTTCTGTTGTAGGCTTTGAAATATAATATTCTGATAACATTAAAAGATGTAAAAAACATTAATACAAATTTTTTTCTGCGTGGAAGGTGACAAAAAAATGTTCCTTATCCAATTTTCCATCGCATAAAATAATAAATAAATACATTTATTTCTAAACCATATCCCGTCTAAAAAAATTAGTGTATGTATTTTACGTTGTTTTAGTTCTTTTCACCGGAAATTATCATTTTTAAACAGAAATTATGATCAAGACTCCCAGTTTGCAACAATTTTAGGTTATGTTAGCGTTGTACACTGGAAATGGGTATTTATGATTTTAAAATTATTATATTTTAAAGATAAGGAATTTTTCAATAATTATTTACGTTTTATTATCGTTTTTTACGGGAAAACGGTTATTGAAAAATAAATTGAAAAAAATTCGATTACGAAGAAAACTCACAACTTTCTAACAGTTTTGGGTTATGTTGGAATTTTACACCGGAAATCGGTTATTTTAAACAAAAAACATTAGGTTTAAAGGAAGATCTACAATCTTAAACAGTTCTTTGTTTTGTTATGATAATTTTTTTCATCGGAAGTTGGTATTTTAGACCAAAAATGCAACGGATTGTTTGTCTATATATTGTAAAAAAATATTATACATATATTAATTCTGAATTCAAGATATCAATTTTCATCAATTATAACAAATATTTCCTTGATTGTCTTTTTGGCAGAAATGGTAGCAAATTAATCTGTTTTGCTTGAGGATTCAACTATTTTATTGAAAGCTCGTATTTTTTGGTCGAATTCAACTGTTTTTGGTTGAAAATTGAACTGCTGAAAATAAATAGAAAATTTGGTTGAAAATTCAACTTCATTGATAAAAATACTTTTTTTTTTCATTTTGAGGATACATAATTTTAGTTGAAATATCATCTCTTTGGTCGAAAATATATCTATTTTGTTAAATTTTTTTTTCTGCAAAGTAATTTTATTTTTTAAACCATTTTTGGTTGAAAATTTCACTCTGAGTGAAAATTCATATATTTTGTTGAAAATTCGTTGTTTTTTGTTTTTCTTTTGTGGAGACGCACCTTTTTGTATGCAAATTGATCTATTTTGTTTAAAATTCATATTTTTAACTGAAAGTTCCACTATTCAATTTTTGGTTGATAATGTATCTTTATTACTTGAAAATTCAACTATTGGTTGAAAATTCATGTATTTTGTTAAAAATTCGCCTTTTTTGGCCGAAAATTAATCTTTTTGGTAGAAATTTTATTTGGTTTTTTTGGTTAAAAATGCAATTGTTTCGTTGAAAATTAATCTGTTTTTTTAAAGATAAAACTGTTTTGTTGAAAATTCGAATTTTTGGGTTAAATTAAACTATGTTTTATTTTAAATACTTTTTCATTAAAGTATCAATTATTACATTTTTTGTTGATAATTCAATTTTTTCTGTTGAAAATTGCCTACATGGTTAAAAGTTGCACTATTTTGTTAAAAATTCATTTGTTTGGTTAAATATTTATCATTTCAAATATCAATTTTCATCACTCATCACAAATATTGTCCTTGCTTTTCTTTTCTATTATTTTATATATTAAATACAAAAATTTTAGACTAATTTAAAAATTGCTTGAGATAAAAACAATAATAATCACCCGCATGTTTGTTGTATAGTGGTAGAAAATTCTGCCAAAAATATAGAAGTACATGGTCATTATTTACAATGTTTTTAGGAGGTGAAAATAATTTTAAAAATGTTTTCTTTGTTAGGGAGACAAAAAACTAAATCGTTTTATCCAGTTGTTATTCTCATAATTTAAAAACTCATTTTTTCGGGTCTAGGGTAAAATTATTGTTGACATATTCGTAATATTTATTTATAAATAGTGTCCTAAATTACTTATAACCGTTAAGAACAGAATTTCGAAAAATTGCTCGTTATCCAACTGTTATTAACATGTCTTCAATTGAAGATTTGAAATTTTACAGGACGCACAAAAAATTTTGTTTGCCATAGTACTTCAGATGTAAAATTTGAATAAAATTATGAAACCATGTGTTCTACAAATGACTCTTATGTGAAAACTATAGGGGGAAAAATTTATTTGTGATAGGGGGAAAACAAAATTATTATTGTTCCGTTTTCCATCTCATAAATTTTAAAACTGCGTATTTTTTTACAAAATCACGAAATTATAGCTTTTAAATGCTAAAATGTCGAAAAATGTTTGCCCGGAAATTTAAGAATTTTAAGAAAATGAGAATGACATCTAGGTAAGGATCAAAACTAAAATTATTTCTATACTACATGATATAATAATATATAGCCAAAATTATATAATTATGTGACCATTATTTGCAATGTTTCAGGGAGGTGTAAACATTTTAAAACATTCTGTGTCTGAGGGCGAAAAACCAAATGGTCCTTATCCAGTTGTCAATCTCATAATTTGAAAATTCATTTTTTTTAGTGAAAGGGGAAATGATTTTTAAATATTTCTAATCTATATCGATAAATACTGTCCTAAATTAATACTTGAAACAGCTGAAAACAGAATTTTGAAAAAGTGGTCGACGAAATCTTGACAACAATATTTAAATAAAATAACAATATCAATATAAAATATTATATATGTATCTTATAATATATAAAGTATACATAATATATAAATTATATATATTATATAAATTATAATATATCAATATAAAATAAGAAAATTTTTAATAACAATATTGAAATAAAAGCTGATCTAAAAAGTAATTGTATTACTTACCTTTGTAAATGCACTGTAGAGTAGGGCAAACAGGAATATTTTAACGATCATTTTGAAAAACTGGTATACTTGTTCTGATAGTAAATTTGACTCTGGATACTTGAGCTTTACAATCTCTTATTTTATACTGGAAATTTAGAAGGTTGCATCGCGTAGATCACAACCGCTATAAGTATACTCACTAATTGAACACTAATCTTAAGTGCAAATATTTCCGTCTTCCATCTTTGTTCTACAGTTATAATTAGAAAACAAAACAAATAGTTTTTTTTCAAGTATTACTGGATTTTGTGTGGATATAATTTTAGAATTTTTTTTATTATAATTCAGTGAAAATCAATTAAAATCTATAATAGGGTACTCACTGGACCGAGAAACCAGGAAATGGCCGAAAATTTTGTGAGAGTGGGAAATGGTTGTGGATTTATTTTTTTATTGGGAATTTTACATATTTTTAGGGAAAAAAATCCATCCAATCACTTGAAATATCACAAATTTCATATCAAATGATATAATGCAATTTAAAATAAGTTCGATTTCAACTTTTTTTTTAATGTTAAGTTCAATTTCAAACTTTTTCAATGATGACATCATTCAGTTTACAATGCGTAATTCTAAAATGTTTTAATTAAAAAATTTTCCATTTTAGATCTGCATTTATAGGTGTACATTTCCAATTTGAAAAATCTTAAAATGCAATTTTGAAGTCATATCAATTGAAATTTAAAGCGCTTGAATTTGAAAATTTGAGATAAAAAAGGTTTTAATTTTATCAGCTGTAAATTTAAATTAATTAATAACTTTCAAATCTGAACTGTAGTTTGAGAGTTCAAAATTGAATAATTTACAGATTTTAACTTGAAAATTCAACGTTTCAATTCGAGCGCCTCAATAGTTGAACAAATTTAAAAGTTCAATTGAAACTTTATAACTATTTTCATTTTTTAAATAATTACAATTTCATAGATTCATAATTAAACGCTATTCTTTAATTTCAAATCCTATTTAAATATTGTTTTAGTCTAAAATATTTCATTTTTAACCAATTCAATATGAAATTTGTTAAAAAAACAAAAAGAATTAAAAAAAAAATTAGGTAAAATGTGATTTTTTTATATAAAAGGAGCTATTATAAATCCAGTATAAAAAACTAAACAATTAAAAACTGAATTGTTCGGAATAAAAAGCCTTGAAATGTTAAATTTTCAGAATCCTAAATTTAAAGTTTGAATGATACAATTTTAATTTTTCCGTTTAAAATTTTTTGATTTTTCAGTGAAAGTGTTGAATTTTGGTGTATAAATAACAATTGAACCATTCTTAATTTTAAACTACTTAAAATTGAAATAATTCAATTGAAAAGGATTTATGGATAAAAAGCGTTTGAATTTCATCATTCTAATTTCAAAAGAAATGAAAAAAGTTTTGGTATTTAATTTTTTTTTCCGAATTGGAAGAGGAACTTTTGTATTTTTTACATTTTTATTGAGTTAAAGATGGAAAATTGTTATATTATTAATATTTTTTATTGAGCTATTTAGTTTGAAAGGAGAAAATTTTGGTTTTCAATATTTTATAAATTGGAAAAGCCCCTTGTTTTATTTTTATAATTTTTATTGCGTCGGAAGGGATGAAATTTTGGTTATTTTTGTCTGAATTGGAAGAGGACATTTTTTTCTTTTCAAAATTTTTATTGAGCTTAAGGGAAGAATTTTTTTCAATTTTGTTCTGAACTGGAAGGGGGAAATTTTGTACTTTAAAATTTTATATTTAGTTAAAAGGGCGGAAATTTTGGTTTTCAATTTTTTCTGAATTGAAAAAGGAAAATTGTTTATTTTTAAGATTTTTATCGAGTTGGAAGGGATGACATTTTCGTCATTTATTTATTTTTTCTGAATTGGAAGAGGTCATTTTTTCTTTTTAACATTTTTAGTGAGTTGAAGGGGGGAACTTTCATAATCAATCCTTTTTCTAAATTAGAGGAAGGTAATTTTTAATGTTTGAGATTTTTATTGAGTTGGGAAGGGAGGAAATTACGGTTTTTAATTGTTTCTGAATTAGAAAAGGGACATCTTGTGTTTAAGATTTTTATCGAGTTGAAAGGGAGGGGAAATTTTGGTTAATTTTTTATTCCCTGAATTGGAAGAGTACATTTTTTCAGTGGCTGAGGGGGGGGGGATTAGGCATTTTGAACATTTATATGAAAGGGACAAGTTTAATTTTAAATTTTGTACTGATTTAGAAGAGGGACATGTTTTATTACAAAAAATTTTAATAATGTGAGTTGAAAAGGAGGATTATTTTGCAGGTTAATCGAATTTAATTTTAAAATGTTCAATTCGAAAGTGTTGAAAGCTTCCATTGTATACGTTTAAATTATTGTGCTTTTGAATACAAAATTTCGGAAAAAATATTTTTCTAACTTCAATTTTAAAACTTTAAAATTCAAAAGAGTTCCACTTTTTATTGTCTTAATTGTCCGTTTAGTTTTAATTAAATCAAATGAAAAATGTCAGTTTTAAGAGTTCGAATTTTTAAATTTCAGTGACCGTGAACATTTTTCCTGTATAACTGCAAAAAAACTTTTTCTGTTTCAGTTACTTACACGATAAAAATTACGTGTTAAACGAAACGCATTACAATACTCTGGTGAAAGCTTATGCTCGTCACAGACAAGTAGACGAAGCTTTTCAGTTCCTGGACGAAATGAGGGACAAGAATTTGCAAATTGACGAAATAACTTTCAACAATTTGCTTCATGGAGCCACTTCTCAAAAAGAGACAGGAATAAAATACGCTCTCGTCGTTTGGCATTTAATGAAACTCAGAAATGTGAAACCATCTCTATCTACGTATAATCTTATGCTCAGAGTAATTCGAGATACAAATTTGGGCGATTTGAAAGTAAACGACGTTTTATTGGCTGAATCAAAGAATAGCAAGGTCCAAATTTCCGATGGTTCGAGACCTGATTTATTAGCAACTCCCCCTGTTGTACGTTCAGTTCCTCTGGTTTCCATTGTCCATGAGACTAGAAACAAAGATAGAAGAGATAAGAATAAAAACAGAAGGGATCAAAATAAAAACGGAAGAGGTCAAAATATAAGCAAAAGTGAGGAAACTGCACTCTCGGAACAAAACTCTTCACCGGATGATTTATTTCCACAGATGCCTCTGGATCAAATCATACAGAAAAATCGTTTGATTCTTTTCGGGGGCTTTGAGGGAATTTTAAAAAGAATGGAAGATGATCAAGTCGTTCCGGATGTAAAAACTATAACTTTGTTGATGGAATTAATTCCTAATACAAAAGAAGCTGAAAAGCAAGTCATACGTCATGCACATAATAAGAACATCGCTTTGGACATCGATTTTTATAATTGCCTGATTAAAAGAAGATGTTTCAGATTTGATTACAAGGATGCAAAGGTAAATTAAGATTAAATTTAGATCCTTAAATTACATTCAATTAATTTCAATTAGAAATGTTTCAACCTTGGACTTGAATTTGGAATAATTTGAAAGCGGGCCTTGTATAAATTCGACACTTTTTTATACTTTTTTTTTTACGATGCAACTGTTTTGAAAAAATAACACTAATGCTACTACTATTTTCTCAAATCGCTCGTTAGTTCAACTTTTTTTCACTTTGCCTCTAAATATTTTGAAACTTCTTCGCTAGATGGGCTAAAATAGATGTACACCATCTCAAAAATCGAATTTTCGAAACATTTCAAGGGATTCGTAAAAACTTTATGACATTTCAACATACTCCAAGGGGCTCATAAGGATTTTAACCCAAATTTAAGCGCAGTTTTTATTAGATAAATTCTATTTAATTAGATAAATTTTTAGATAGATTTAGAAAATTATATAAATTGAATTAAATTAGAAAATAAAAATTCAGGGACGTGAACGCGCGCTTTGTGCTCGTGCATTTTATTTAAACGACTTCTTTTAGAGAAATGTAATTTACATTTACATTTATAGAATTTCAAATATTTCAAGAGATTTCGTTTAAAAATATTATAGAACTAATAATATGAACAAATTTGTTGTTACGAATTTTTAAATACTTTATGTTTGTAATATCAGAAAATAAAAATGCAGGGACGTGAACGCGTGCATTTTATTTGGATAGATTTTTTTTCTCGATAAATTTAAGGAATAGTTTTATTTTATTCATATCCAAGGAATTTCAAATAATTTCTACTTATTTTAATGCATTTTTACGATTTCCAAAGATTTCTGGATATTTTAAGGGGGTATAACGAAAGTTCCAAAGTATTTTCGGAGATTTTGTTTCAAAATATTGTAGAACTCTTAATATTAAGAAATTTGTTATGAATTTTTAAATACTTTATGTTTTTAAAATTAGAAAATAAAAATCTAGGAACGTGAATTTTTCTTGCACGGTTTTTTAGATAAATTTAATGAATAATTTTCTTTAACTTATACCCAAGGAATTTCAAATGATTTCTATTCATTTTATTGGATTTTTACGATTTCCAAAGATTTCTGGTTATTTTAAGGGGGTTTAAAGAATGTCTAGAGAACTTTACGAAATAAAGGGGATTTTATTTCAAGGGACTTGAACAATTTCTAGAAATATGAAGGACATACAACAATTTCAAAGGGTTTTAAAGATTTTAAGTTATTTCAAAAGGTTCCAAAGTATTTCAATTGTTAAATACTTTATGCTTTTAATATTAGAAAATAAAAATGCAGGGGCGTGAACGCGTGCATTTTATTTGGACGGGTTTTTTTTTTTTTTAAATGAATGTAATAAATAATTTTATTTTATTTATATCTAAGGAATTTCAAATGCTTTCTACTTATTTTAATAAATTTGTACGATTTCCAAATATTTCTGGGTATTTTAACGGGGTTTAACGAATTTCTAGAGAACTTCAGGAAATAAAATAAATTTTATTTCAAGGAATTTTCACGGATTTGAATCATTTCAAGCAATATGAAGGACATACAAAAATTTCAAACGATTTTAAAGGTTTAAAGTTATCTTAAAAGATTCCAAATTATTTAAAGAGATTTCTTATCAAAAAAATGGTGAAACTCTTAATATTAAAAAAATTGTATTATGGATTTTTAAATACTTTATGTTTTTAATAGTAGAAAATAAAAATCCAGGGAAGACAAGGCACGCATAGCGCGGGTTTATTTTATTTACACGATTTTTTTTGAAGATAAATATATTGAATAATTTTATTTAACTTATATCCAAGAAATTTCAAATGATTTCAAATTATTTGAATGAATTTTTACGATTTCAAGAGATTTTAACGAATTTCTAGAGAACTTTGGGGAATAAATTAAATGTTATTTCAAGGGATTTCGACAGAATTTAACAAGTTCAAAGAATATGAAGGACATACAAAGATTTCGAAGGATTTTAGAGATTTTAAGTTATTTTAAAAGATTCTTAAGATTTTCAAGAGATTTCGCTTTAAAAATTAAAAAAATACTCTTAATATTAAAAAATTTTTGTTCTAGATTTTTAAATACTTTATGTTTTTAATATTAGAAAATAAAAATCTATGGACGTGAAAGCGCGGTTCGCGCACGTTCTTTAGCACTAGTTTAAAATATTTTAAGCGCTCAAACTTGAACTATTTTTAATTTGAGTTTGAGAGCATTGAAGAGTGTCGTTTTCAATTTATATGCAAAGTATTAATTATTTTAAGGACGAAATAACAAATCTTGGGCAGAAATATTAATTTAATTAAATCATTAAAAAATCATTCAACATTATTCAAAAACTATAGGATTCATTAAAGAAAGATTGTTTCTTCTTTTCTAAATGTAAAAGTAAATTTTTCATCTTTCCCTTATTTTTCTCCTTTTTTGTGAAAAAAGTACTCTATTTTCCTTTTTTTTTTGAGCTCTTTATGCACTGTGATCCCTGTACTGATAAAAATTATTTTAAATGTATTTCGTAGAGCTTTAAATAAAGTAAAAATAGATAAAAATAATGTCTACCCTACTTGGAAAACCTGAATTGTCAGGGCATTTTTATATACCTGGAAAAACCTGGCAATGTCAGGAAATTTTTTCGAGAGCATTAGTTTGCAATGTTTTCTGTTTCTTGACTAAAAAATCTTTATTAGTTGAAAATTCAACTCAAGTTGAAAAGTAGTTTTTTTTTGGTTGAAATATCAACTATTATATTTTTCGTTCAGAATTCATTTTTTAAAACCAAAATTTAATTACTGGATTTCAAGTTAAGCTCATTCGTTAAAAATTAATTTGTTTTATTATAGAATTATCATTTTAATTGGAAATTCATATCTTTGGTTGAAAAATGAGCTATTTTGTTTGAAATTCGTTTTTTCTTTGGCTGAAAATGAATTTTTTTACCGAAAATTTAAGTATTTCATTTGAAACTTTAACTATTTTGTTGATTTTTTTTGTTATAATGTTTTTTTAACTGAAAATTTAACTATTTAATTTTTGCTTAAAAAATCATATGTTTCAGTTAAACATTAGGTTTGTGTGTGTGTAGAAATTGGGATTCTTGATCGTAAATCAATCTTTTTCGTTAAAAGTTCAAATATTTTAGTCAAAGATTCATAATTTTAGTTAAAAAATCACCTTTTTGGTTCAAGGCTCAACTATTTCAGTTGAAGATTCATAATTTTAGTAGAAAATGTATCACTTTGTTTGCAAATGTAACTATTTTTTTGAAAATTATTATTTTTTTGTTTGAAAATTATTATTTTTTTTTACTGAAAATGTATGTATTCCAATTCAATATTCCATCATTTTAATAAAAAATTAATCCCTTTGGTTGAACAATAATTCTTTAAACTGAATATTTTACTATTCAATTTTTGGTTCACAATTTATCTTTTTTAGTTGAAAATTCGTTTATTTTGTTGAAAGTTCGTATTTTTTGTAGAAATTAATCTTCTTGTTTGAAATTTCATCTTTTTGGTTGTAAATTCAACTATTCTAGTTGAAGATTTGTTCATAATTTTAGTTGAAAACTTATCAGTTTGGTTGAAAATACATTTTTTTAAGTGAAAATTGAACTTTTCTATTTTTAGTTCAAAGTTCTACTATTCAATTAAAAAATTGTCCTTTTTAGTTGGAAATTCAGCTATTTCGTTAAAAATGTATGCATTTGGTTAAAAAATCGTCTTTTTGGTAGAAAATTAATCTTCTTGTTTGAAAATTCTTCTTTTTGGTTGACAATTTATAATTTTTAGTTGGAAATTCATGTATTTTGTGGAAAGTTCGTCTTTTTGGTAAAAATTAATCTTCTTGTATGAAAGTTCATCTTTTTGGTTGTAAATTCAACTATTCTAGTTGAAGATTTTTTCATCATTTTGGGTTGAAAAACAACTATGTCGTTAAAAATGTATGCATTTTGTTGAAAAATCATCTTATTGGTAGAAAATGAATCTTGTTTAAAAATTCTTCTTTTTGGTTGACAATTTATCTTTTCGGTTACAAATAAAACAACTTGATTGAAACTTAAAACTCTTTTCTTAAAAATTCATCTATTCCTGTTGAATATTCATGATTTTAAAACTGATTTTTTGTAGCTAAATATGCACGTAATTTTAAGAATAAGCTAAAATAAAAATTTGTTTGAATTATTATTCAAATTCATCGACTTTAAGCACAAATTCAAGAAATAATTAGGTTTTTAGTATTATTTAATTAATCGATGGTGCTGATACGTTTAAGAATATGTTGTAAAATAATTTGTCAAAGCTTTCTAAATAAAAAATATTAATTGAATCCCTAGAAATAAAAAAAAATTATTATTTGTGATAAACTCGCGATACTTTGAACATATTTCGAGTCGATTGTTTTCAAAAACGCGAAATATTTGAACGGCTCCGTACTATGGAAAATTATACCTGGAAAAAACTTGAGATACCTGAAAAATGTCAGGGAATTTTGGTCAGGTTTTGAGTAGACACCCTGTAATGTGTTATTTTTTCAGGAGGTTCTCGCTGATATAGAAAAAGAGGGGCTTCAACCGGACAATTTCACCTGGGGAGCTTTAGCCCTCGCGTGTCAAAAACCAGATGAAGGCAGAGAAATGTTAACTTGTTTAGATTCGATTGGAATCACTCCAAATTATTTTATATACGGTGCTTTGATTCGAGGTGCCTGCGATAAAATGGAAATTGACTATATGATAGAATTGATGGAATCAATGGAGTACAAACGAGTCAAACCTAGTCATCAAATTTATGGTATGCTCGATCATTTTAAAGTAAAAGCAGCTGAGGCCATCAGACAAAAGGTATTCTCCTTTCCATATCATATTTATTTCTATTCTGAATGCTCACGAAATATTATTGTTTATTAAATATTTTCTATTTATTTCCTAGAATCCGAAAATCAAGGATCTCGCGAAGTTCCAGATCGGCTTGACGAAATTCAAATTAAAGTATTCCAAATGGCAAAAGAAGATGGGACGCGATAATACTGTCTATAGATCATCCTCTAGTGTCTAGTGAATAAGTTTATAATTAATAATTACGATTTTTACACAGTAACTTATACATAAGAATGTAGAAAATCAATTCGAAACTTGTAAATAAAAGATTATCTCCAGTGGAATTATATTTTACAGCAATAACAAATCTACAAATATCATACATTTTTCTGGGAAATCAAGACTTCTCATCCAGTTCACTATACTAATTGATAAAGCCTTGTGCAAAATGTATTTCTTATTTTATAAAGAGCAAATCTTTATCAAATCGGAACTATTTTTAAATGCGGGTGCTTTGTATTGGAAATGCATTTACTGTAGAAGTGTTCGAAGTGGATGAGTGATCTTGATTAATAAATGATGTCGAGGTGAACAGATAAATTAAGAATGAAATTATCGCAGATAAGGACGAGGTTCGGGGACCCAGGGTCGACTTCGAGATCCTGGCATGGCTCCTCGTTGAGGGCCTGCGCCCCGAATACTGAGTTTGTTGTATCCTGTCGGTCCTGTCGGCTGTGCACCGCAAGTTTCCAAGGCTACAAAGTCGTCTACGTGGAGGGATGGAGGCCTTGAAGTATTTGGTGGTCTGGATCGGAAGGGATCAACTCCTCGTCCTGCACCGCCACCGACTGAATTTCCTCTCAGGGAATTTGCAAATTGTGCTCTGCCTCTCATGGGGGTCACTGTTAAAAAAAAGATGAAAGATTCTCAATTCTGATCGAAGAGGCCGTTCAATAACTACGTCACACTGTCAGGGCAGGGGGGGGGGCGTCGAGGCAAAATATGACGCCACACATGGAAAATATAAAGGTGAATAACAATTTTTTGAAAAGCGTGACAAAATTAAAATTAGTGATTTTATTTTAATTTCTAGGATTTCGTAGCCCCGGGTAGAAGCTTTTATACTCTTATAGTGCCGGTCGAGTGTCCCTCCGTCGTACTTTTTTTTCCAAGGGAGCTACGAAACCCTTTTTTGTAGGCGTACGGAACCTACTTTGTCTTTAAATGAAAAGTCTAATATTATATTTTTAACTCAGAATTGATCTCTTTTTGTTAAAAATTCTACTATTTTATTTAAAAATGAACCATTTGGTTGAAAATGCGTTCTTTCTTTTCGTTCAAAATCAATTTTTTTAACTCAAAATTTACCTGT
Organism: Andricus grossulariae; assembly: GCA_011634705.1. Lineage (NCBI taxonomy): Eukaryota > Metazoa > Arthropoda > Insecta > Hymenoptera > Cynipidae > Andricus > Andricus grossulariae. The sequence continues at coordinate 6,325 of JAABKJ010000395.1, read as the reverse complement.
TCTATTTTTTTTCATTTTATTGTTTGAAGATTTAACTATTTTGTTGAAAATTCATTTTTTTTTGTTTGGAAATCAAATTTTTTTAAATGAAAATATACGTATTTTATTGTAAATTCATTTTTTTCAAAATTAATCGTTTTATCGTTTAAAATTCAACTACTTGGTTAAACATTCACTTTTTTTGTTCAAAATTCATATTTCCAGGTTGGAAATTTAACTGTTTTGTATAAACATTCGACTTTTTGGGTTAGAAATTCTATTATTTTCGGGTAGAAAATTCAACTGTTTTCTTGAAAATTCACCTTTTTAGTTTGAAAATTCAAACAATTTGGTTGAATTTTTTTTTCTCTTGACTGAAAAATCTTTCCTGGATGAAAATTCAACTCTTGTTGAAAATTCTTTTTTTTTATCAAATTCAACTTTTTTGGATTTACAATAAAAATATTTTCTTGGTTGAAATATCAACTATTAATACTTTTTTGAAAAAAAATTTAACTGCTTGGCTGAAAGTTAAACTTTTTTGCTAAAACATCGTTTTTTGTTGTTGAAGATTAATCATTTTAGTTTAAAATTCAACTATTTAGGTGACAGTTTTAGTATTTTGTTGAAAATTTAAATGTTTTGTTGAACATTCGTCTTTTTGACTTGAAAATTCAACAGTTTTTGGTCTGCAGTTTAATCTTTTTTGTTTTGAAATTCGACTATTTGGTTGAAAATTCATATTTTCGCTTTGAAAATTTAACTGTTTTCTAGAGAATTCGCCTTTCTGGCTTCAAAATCCAACAATTTGGTTGAATTTTTCTTCTCTCACGAGTGAAAAATCTTTCCTCTTTGAAAATTCGTTTTTTTTTTTGTTAAATTCGACTGTTTTTTTATTTAAAATGAAAATATTTTCTTGGTTTAAATATAAAATATTATGTATATTTTTCGTTTAGAATGAATCCTTTTTTATTAAAAATTAAACTACTTGGCTGAAAGTTGAACTACTTTGTTCAAAATTCGTTTTTATTGTTGTTGAAGACTCATCATTAAAATTTTTTTTTAATTCGACTATTTGGTTGAAAGTTCATCTTTGTAGGATGAAAATTGAACTATTTGGTTGAAAATTCATCTTATAGGTAGAAAATTCAACTATGTGGTTATAATTTCAACCATTTTGTAGAAAATTTATATATTTTTTTATTGAAAATTCATATTTTTGGTAGAAAAGTTCTTAGTTGAAAATGAAATTGTTTTGAAATCTTAAGGGTTTCATATTAAGTTCAATATGGTATCTTTAAATTAATTGTGCTTGTAACTGTAAAAGATCAAATTAGGTGCATTCAATATAGTGCAGCAATTTAAAAGGGGAAACCAGTAAAATTAACAAATTTTCAAAATCCAGCACGCTTTTAAAACTAAACAGTTTCCAGTGCAAGGCCTTAAAAGTAATCGTTATTACAATCAGGCATCCTAAAAAGCTTTGAAAATGATTTTAGTTGGAAATTTCAAACTGGCTTCAAATAAGTTTCAAAAATTATAAAATTAAAAATTGGAATCTCAAACATTTAAATATAGATGTTTCAGTTAAAAATTAATAAGATTCTGATAAAAAAATACATTCACTCTAACTTTCACCAAGCAGAATTAAAGAATTAAAAATTAAAACCTAAATTTAAAAAATTGAATTACTCTAAAAATATATATTCAAAAAAAAAAAAATTAAAAATTGGAAGTATTTTTTTTTATATTGAATATTTTTAAAGTGGAATTTAGATAATTAAATTTGTTTTTAAATTAATAATATTGCAAATTTTTGCATAAAATTTTTCAAAATTAAACCATTTTCAATAACTGGCATATCAAAACCTATGAAATCTAACAATAAATTGAAATTGTTTCATTCAAAATTATTGAACTATTAAGGCTTTCGATTTGAAATTGTCTATTTTTTAAATCTTTATCGTAGAATTTATATTTACATTATTTAATAAATTAAAAATTCATCCATTTTAAGCGTTTAATTTTGCAACATTTCTAAGTCAAAATTGCTCAATTTCACAAAATTAAAATGTTTTCAATTAAATCCTACAGAACAAATACCTTGAAAATGTTAAAAATTCGAAATTCAAAAACTTAAAAACTTGAAGTGATTAAAATGTCGATAACCTTATGGGGTTTTCATCCCAAAGACTTATTTTGCAACTAAATTCGATTTCACGAAAAAAAATTTCATTAACAGAATTTAAAAACTACAAAATTAAGGATATGTTCAAACGTGCTAATCATGAAGGCCAAAATCACTCCTGAATAAACTTGTGCTTGAACTTCGGTTCATTTTTACTCACTAAAAAAAATTCAAGAAATAAAAGCTACGAAATGATATCCTTGTAGAATATAGAAAGTAATTCAGCAAAACTCGAAACTGCTAGAGAATTGTCACTCAAAAAAATGAGCAACAAAAAACACATCTTGTACCTGATCTTTGATTAAATTTATTCCGTCTAGCCAAAGCCATGGAACGTTTTTCGAAACACATTTTTCGAATAGCTGAATTTATCTTCTCGGATCGTACAACTGAGAAAATAATATCGAACGATATACGAATCAGTAAATTCTGTTTTTCAAGAACAAATTACCGAATATCGTAGAATGAAATACAGCATCAAGCAAGAGACACTGAGAAAAGTTGAGACATTTTAAAATAAATAATACTGAACGCAGATTATTCGAAGGAATCCGAAGCAAATAGCTAGGAATAGTAGAAAGAAACTTGTTGATATCCTATAAATGAAAACCTCCAGTTAAATGTAGAAAGAGGATAGGAAATCAAGATTTTAATATCAACGAACTGAAACCTGAGATCATTTTTTGCGAATACCTAATCAATTAAAAGCTTAAAAACTCACCGAAAGGCTGTTTCGTTTTCGCAGTGGGAACATTATTTTGCTTCTGGTTTTCCCTGGCTTCGTCCGCTTGACTTTTTGGATGTATTGTATCATCCGGCGGAGATTTCGAACACAGTCTTTGAGCCTCAGCTAGAAGATTAAAATCAGCTGGCAAAAGTTCAGTCGCCAAAGCCAGCAAGTCGACTGTATTTTCACTCAGAGCTGGACCCTCCACCTCAATTGTCTTCGAAATTCGAGTTGATTCATAAGTTCCTATCGACCTCTGGGAAAACTGATTCAACAAAGCCTCCGGAGTGGGAAGCAGAGGTTCCAGCATTTCCGGAATAGGTTCCTTATCATCTTTCTCCTCTAGGGCTTTCAACCCATCAACCAATTCTCGAGCTTCTCGAATTTTTTCCAGGGGATGATCATCTTTATCCCACGACAGTAAAGAAGAAAGCTGCTGCACTCGAAAATCCAATGTTCGTTTCTGTGATTTACAAGAAATCAAATTCTCGAGAAAAGTAACGGTCAAAACCGAGAGAGGATTCCCTTCCACTTCTTCCTTTTTTTCTTCTTTAATCTTTACAGTTTCTTTATCATCTTTATCTTTATCCTTTTCCTTAGCTTCTTCAGCATCTTTGTTCTCTTCTTTCATTTCCTCCTTTTGGGAAGTGACATGTTCTAATAATGATTTCAAAGCTTCGGGGTTGTTTTCTAAACAACTTTTTACGTGGTACAAACCGTAATTATGACTCGTGAGTGAGAGAAGAATGTGCAAAGCGATGTCTAAAACGTCCTGCCGGTATTTTGAAGCACTAGCGATGATTTCTATGAGAGCTGCAAGAATAGCGAGCAGTGGTTCTTTGCTAGGAACTGAATGAGTTAGACCCTTTTCAAAAGGTTCTTTCGCGTCTTCTTCCACGAGGCTGATATTGCTATCGCAGAGAGTTTCAAAGATGCTGAGGATCTTCTGCTGGACTCTGTGGTCTGTTGCGTTTTTTAGGGTTGTGCACATCATCTCGATGACTGGAGGGTATTTCTGATCGGATTTAACCTGGGCTCGTGATGCTGGATTTGTCAGAGTGAGAAGCGTCGCTTTCATTGGAGCGTGTCGCGACAGATCGGAGAGAAGTCCCAGTATTGGCAAATTGTTCTCTAGAGGATTTGCATTCAGGATTGCATCGAGCAAACATCTGGAAGAAATATGCGAAAATGTAAAAGACTCTTGAAAAAAAAGCTTTTTAGGCCTCGGACTCACCTTAGAGATCAAAGATGGTTTGAAAAGTGTCACAAATTAAGAAAAAATAGTGTGCGATGGAAAATTAACTTTAGTTTCAGAAAAAATTCCAGTTTTCTAACCTAATATTTTTAAATTTATTCTTTAGTCTATGAATTATCAAAATTCCTATTTATTTAACGCCGGCTTCACAGTCTTTTGCCTATTCCCCTCTTTTTTTTTTTTTCGTTTTTCCACTTATAAATACAAACTGAATTAATAGAACCCAATAAGAAAATCTAACTATTTTCGGTTGAAAGTTCATTCTTTTCGGTTGAAAAGTCTACTATTAAATTTTTTAATTTTCTACTTATAATATTAATTTTTTTTAATGTATCTTTTTGGGTTATAAATTGTATTAGTTGTTTATTTATCAATAATTTTGTGAAAAAGTCATACTTCTTGGTTGAAAATTCAACTCTTGTTGGAAATTCGTCTCTTTGCCTTGAAAGTTAAACAATTTGATTGAAATTTTGTTTCTTTCTAGACTCCATTTTTTTTGGTTTAAATTCAACTATTTGGTTGAAAATTTAACTTTTTGGTTTGAAAATTCATTTTTCTGTAGAAATTTCACCTTTTTTGGTCAAAAATGTAACTGTATGGTTAACAATGAATCTGTTTCGGTTGAAAATGAACTCTGTTGCTGAAAATTCAATTGTTTTGTAGAAAATTTGTATTTTTGGTTCGAAAATTCGTCTTTTTTTGTTAGAAAATCCATTTTTTTGTTTTTTGAAATATCAACCAATACACGTTCTTTTTTTAAACTCATTTTTCTAGGTTTAGAATTCAACTCCTTGATTGAAGTATAACAATTTTAGTTGAACATTCGTTTTTTCAAAATTAATTTTTAACTGAAAATTTAACTATTTTCTTCAAAATTCAACTAATTGGTTGAATATCAACATTTTTGTTTAATCTTTTTGGTTTGAAAATTCAACAGTTTGGTAGACAATTCAACTATTTGGTACAAAATTAAACTGCTTTGTAGAAAATTAGTTTTTTTTTTCAATTGAGGATTAACTCTCTTAAATGAAAATTGAACTATTCTATTTTTGATTAAAATTGATCTTTTTTGGTTAAAAAATTAAATTATTTGATTAAACAATTTTAGAAACGAAAAAAATATAAAATAAAAATTAATCAAATAAAATCTGTACTAATATCACATCCATTGTTCAAACTATTTAGTTGAAAATGTATGCAATTTGTTAAGAATTCGTCATTTTGCGGAAGAACATAATTCTTCTCGATTGGAAATCCAGCTGATTTTCATTTTAAATATCAACTATTACATGTTTTGCTGAAAATTAACTTTTTTAGGTTTAAAATTCAACTCCTTGGTTGAATATTTATCATTTCAGTTGAAAATTAGTTTTTTTTGTGTATTAAAAATTAATTTTTTAATCTGAAATATTAACTATTTTGTTGAAAATTCAACTGATTAGTTGAATATTAAATTTTTAGTTGAAAATTCAACTGTCTTTGTAGAAAATAAGTTTTTTTGGTTGAAATTCAACTCTCTTAAATAAAAGTTTAACTACTCCATTATTGGTTAAAATTAATATTTTTTAGAAATATTTAGTCGAAAATTTATGTGAATTTTTGCACATTCGTCTTTTTTGGTAGAAAATTAATCTTTTTAGTTGAAAATTTAACTTATTGGTTAAAAATGTATGTATTTTGTAGAAAATTCGTCTTTTCTGGTAGAAAATTAATTTTTTTCGTTGAAAGATCAACTATTTGGTTAAAAATTGTGTTGAGAATTCATCTTTTTAGGTAAAATTAATCTTCTGTGTTGAAAATTCATCTTTTTGGTTAAAAATTCAACTGTTTTGTAGAAAGCACATCTTTTTGGATAAAAATGCTACTGCCTGGTTAAAAATCAATCTGTTTTTGTTGAGGACTAAACTATTTTCCTGGAAATTCGCCCTTTTTGGTTTAATTCAACTGTTTTTCAGGGTAGCCACTGAAACGAAAAATCGAGAAATGATCGAGAATTTTATGAGACCAGGAAAAACCGTTGAAATGGTAGTGAATTTATTTTTTGATCGGGAATTTGACAAATTTTTAGAAAAAACATCTGCCCAAGTTTGGTATCAACCGTTTTTTAAATAATTAGTTGAATTGTTATCTTTTTCCATTCTGATATCATTCAGTTTACAATGCGTAATTCGAAAAT
>JAABKJ010000394.1:0-51025 GCA_011634705.1 Andricus grossulariae | reverse complement strand
ATATATATATATATATATATATATATCGATATTATGTATTTCATCCAATGTAAAACTAGAGCTTCTATATCTTTCTGCTTCTATTGCGTAAAAATATAGAAGAGTATATACAATTTTTGCTGATGTTCATGTTCTTCTCATTGGAAGTTTTTGAGACTTCTCGAATCACAATAATGCGCAAAGGTGCACTTTTCTCACAGAAAATCTCAAGCGCGGTATTCAGGAAAAAAGGAGCCTCGAAAAAACACCGGACAAATCTTGAGAGCATTCATAATTAAAAAATAGAATATTACCATTGTTATCCTCTTAGTTTAGGGAATCAGAAAAATATCTTTAGAGAAACTAATTTTTATAATTTTTCCTCTTTTATTATATTTTCTTTAAAATCTCTAATCTTTGTCCGATATTAAATTCGAGTGAGCAGCACTCGATAAAGATACAATTCATTCGAGTTTGTTTATTTAATGATCAGCGTGTTTCTTTCCTTCGGAGATCGTCGAACGCTTTTTTTCGGATTACAATATCGTCCTTGTGGAGTATTGTGAAATACTATAACGAGTTTCCTAATATATTTTTATACAATAATAATGTAATGTAAGAATAATAATAGATAATAATCGCATTAATATAATAATAATCAAAGTTTCGCAGAAATAGCATGTATACAACATTGCGAGAACGTAGGTGATAATAACCTAATGCACTAGCGATAATGGTATATAATTCTAGAAGATGATAGTGACGATGACGATGGTAATAATTAATATATAATAATTAATAATAATAATAATATAATATGTCTTTGCTTCGTACGGCCGACCAAGGTCGAAAGTCCAAGCTCCCGAGGATCATTATCCTTATTTAATTAGTTAATAGTTTAAATTATTTATTATCCCCTAGATTGTTAAGATTGGCTATAATAACTCTCTTACAGAATTCGCTAAACAGCCGCTAAAGTTACACGATCCTCGTCTGGCGAGAACTATTCGGGGCCAACCGTACATCTCGAAAAATTGCATTTTATTAATCGATATGAGATCGTTTTGGTATGATATATCCCGGCCATAGGTATCCGCGACACGTTTTTCTCCCCTTTTTGCCAAACTTTTCTAATCAACTTTCCCCCTCTTGATCCAACACTCAAATAGTCAAATCAAAAAAAAAAATTTCCTGGTAAGAACGACCTTCAAGTCAAGCTCGAGTCGAATCGATCGAAAAGCAGGATGTCGCATATTATGTATTAAAACAAATTTTCGCCCTTGGAAATAAATATCTTCGCCACAAAAAAGAATTTTTTTGTTGGGCTTTTGTTGAAATTTTTAATGGGAAGGATTCATTGGAGAAAATTCGTGAGTGAAGATTTACAGTCTTCCTTTACAATATTTTTCTAGTCTGATTTCAGTTTCGAAAAATATGTTGACGCTGATAAAAAGCGTTCTTTAAGTAAGATCCGAGCTTGAAAATATGTAGTGGTAAGATTCTCTCGTTTTATTTCACTAGGCTACTCATATTTTATTATTTAGTTAATATGTGTATATTTTGCGATACAAGGTACTGTTGTATGAGGTACTTTGTAATGGTGCACAGAGTTCGTCAGTAAGTCAACGCCTTTATATTTTTACTTTGGTAAAAGTACTTTAAATTGTATGGTACGTATTTTAGTGTAAAGGTACTTTAAACTTGAATCGAGTCACTGAAATCAGAAATGGACAAGTGGAATGCCAAAATATTTAGATAGAAACAAAATAATTTGAAAAAATTAAATTTTATTTGGAGGATCTAAAAAAGTAGTATTTGAGATACCCTGAGATATTGTCTTTTTGCAGCCAGCGATGCTGATCTTCGATTTACGGTGTACGTATTAGTGTATTTAAAACAAAAAATTATCGATTTCTGTCGATCGCGTATCGACCGACTACCATTGTGCGGATTTGACCTAGAAAAGAGGGGGGCAGGCAAGGTACCTATCTGGACGGTAATTACTTTCTACTTGCGAGTAGCGTACTTCTATTTAACGGAGCCTTTTACGATACTTCTCTCTGCTATTTTCTATTAATCGATAAAATCGCTCCTTCCCAGTATAATTTCTCCCTTGCGGGTGAAAGAAAACAGCAGAAACTTTGGCACGATCGACCTTAGGACATCAAAATCCCAAAATGCCCCTTTGGAATCCCAACTTTTCTGCTAAATGACGATCACTATCATTTGCAACTATATTACATTTTGTTTAACTTTAATGGTCGTTGTGAGATCTACAAGCCGAAAAAAATTGCTGGATCATGCTGTTAATCTAATTTTAGCTGTCATTTCAAAAGTGATAAAAAATGTTCAGCAAGTTTTTTAAGAGTACTAGCGTCTTTATGTTTCTGCATTGATTTCATTATTTTCTAACAATGAGAGGAAACTGTTTTTTCGGAAATTCCTTTGGTTGCTAAAGTGATTAACTATCTGGGGAAAAGTTCTTAGCCGCAATATTTCCATGTTTCTATTTTGTGCGACAAGATCGAGATTTTGTTATAGTCGAGAGTCTCTTAGTTTTAAAACTCGTGATTTAAATCGTTACACCAGGATTGGCAAATCGGGATTGAAGCGATTTTGTTAAAAGCACTAAGGAGAACAAGATAAGACCACTTATTTTGGATAATCTTAAATCTGTGTTTATTGTTTGACGTTTTAAATTTATAATCAAGTTATTTACATACAACGCGATGCTTAATGATGGTAAGCTTTAAAGTGACGCCAATTATTGTCTATCTTAATTAACTTACTACCATCAAGGCTTTTTACCCGGAATACACTTAGCGCTGAATAAAAGTTAAAAATTCTTTCTACCACTTTCGCAGCAACGTACACTGATTTCAAGTATAAACTTCATTGGATAAAAAAAAATAAAAAAATATAAATTAAGAGTGAACGCCCTCTTTTTTTTATGCGATAAAAATGCCAAACCTGCTGTACGTAAGGCACAGAGAAACATAGAAACGGTGGCATAATACTGTCGGTTTCAAATTAGATTTGGATTTTTGGTATTACAGAAAAAAGACCTGGTTTTGCGAGTGCATCGCAGAAACTGTAATGTTCAGGTTCAGTCTAAAATTGACGATATATTTTGCTAAAGGCACGATCTGTGATGTCCTTAAATCATCAGTCCACCCTATTTCCAATCAAATTTCAAGCACCATTGCTTCAATTTTTATCTTAAATTTAATATTATCAAGTCTTCAGAAGTCCAATTAGTCTAAATTTTCTAAAATTATCTTCAATAATTGATTTTCGAAGATCAATGGCAGTTTTCGAATGACCCTCGTGTGGAAATAGGGTCCTCTTAAACTACCAGTTTTTAAATCACTATCCTAATTTTAAACTAGTCAATTTTACCAAATTTTAGGATTTAAATTTGGAAAATGCGTATATATATTTCTTAAATTAAGAAATGCATGCACTAAACCGAACATGATTGAACATCATTCTTAATTGAGAACGGAAATCTAGAGGGCGCTGAAGAATAACCTTATTTTCGACGCCAAAAAATGGCGGTGAAAAAAAGATCGCCAAAAGCGTACCTCGTTTTTGCAGTTCCGAAAAGAATAGGTATTACCGAAAACCAAATAATTCTTAAAAGCCTAATTTAGAAAATGCATTTGAGCATCAAACTGGATGTTTCGTAAACAGTCAAGTCCTGAAACTTGACATTACAGTGACCGCGTGTTCATTCCGGTGGTAAAGTTTAATAGAGAGCTCTCTTCTTTTAAATTCGGAGGATCGGTTCTGCGCCGAGGGGGTAGATACGTATTTACAAAATTAATCTAGCTAGGCGTGTCGGAAGTCGGAACGAGAAGCTTTCTCTGCAACGACACGCACGCGTTATTATTTATCGAACAAGAACTTTCGAAGCAGCTCTGTTGAAATCGCGTCGTTTTTCACATTAAAAAAAATAGAATCGTAGCTCTTTAAAATAAATTAAAAACGCAGAGGACCATGATCAGTCTTCTTTTTAATAAAAAAAAAATAAAATAAAAATATTTATATAAACTGCTTCGCATATTCGAGATCACAAGCGTCGTGAGACTTTGACTAAGGATACAATACAAGCAGGCTGCAAGAACTAAAGCCCCGAGGATTTCAAAATTGAAAATTGAAATCGTAGGAATGTTTCCGATATTTAAATTTGTACTAATCCTCGAATATTTTTGCAGCTCTGCCTGCTGTCTCGGGATTCCACAAGTGTACGAAAAATATACAAGTGCCGAAACCTGAAAACCCCCCAGTGATCCTGAGGAAATTCCGGGTTTAGGGCACGAATTTGCGCGAGAAAGGAAGCAAGATAGGAGGTTCGATTGGAGGGTGGACTTTTGTTTGTTTATAAAATCGATCGATCGATTCGACTGCGCAGCATTTCCAAGATCTACGAGTCGCTTTGCTTGCGGATAAGATACCAAGACTATCAATGCTGGGCCCCAACTACGCGCACATTCAATATGTACATTATATATTTTCGAAGGTACGGGTACTTACTCGAACAACGATCTTTTATTATTTGTCTGGCAGTATAGAATTGGTGTATAAAATTTTGTTCTCTTCCCCATTTCTCTCTGAATCCTCACCCCTCATCTCTTCTTTCGTATCAATTTCCTCCATTTTATCTACGAACCACCATGTGATTCCTTTCCACGTTATCATTTTCGGCCCTCGGGATCCGATTGATTTAGAGAAAATATCACAATTTGCTATGTATTCCCCATTACATAGTTGCTTCACTTTCATTCAGAAAGATTTTTCAGGATCGCAGAAAGGCTTCTTTGATTCTAAAAACATGTTTGAGAGTGGCAACTGATTTCGAGCAGAAATCAAACCTAATTCGGATGCAGCAGGTCCTGATTTCGACGGTAGGAGAGGATCGAACCGAGTCCTTTGGCTCTGAGCTTGGAGTTCTTAGAACATTGAACTTCGTCAGCTTCCATTTTTTTTATTTTTTTATTTTTTTTATTATTTGACCAGTTGCTTGCGCATAAAGCATAGAGCCGGGATTCTGTTTTATCCTCGTTCCTGGGGACCCGCAGCACCTCGACGACACTCGTGGTTGGAACGACAGCCGGACGGTTGCGCAACGCGCTCGAAGGAAGCGCTCCAGTCCATAACCGCCGGGTTTCGCTCATATATTAACTATCTATCTTTCTTATCTTTTACAGAAACCCCGTCGTCATTTGCCAAGTGCCAGGCGTCATACTTTATCGTCTTAAGATTCGCTTTTGGTCCTTAGGTTATTTTTCGAACAAGCTTGTCTTCGAGACCAGACCAGAGGTTATCGTCTTCTAATCCTCAGGAAATCTTGAGTTTGCATTTTATCCATTCGTGTCCTGAGGATTTCGAGAGCGACGTCTTGACCCATCAACTGTCCGTCATCCGTCATGGGATTGACGTTTCCATCATAATTCGTCCACTGCTTTCTTGACCGTCGATTGATCATGGATTCGATGGATGAGTTGGACAGGAATGAAGGGGTGAAAGGACTTACTGGAAACGATGACTGACAGTTGGCAGGTGATGCGACGGTTTAAAATTCAAGGTAGCACTGGCAAACCCTGGGGTTGATTCGGCGAGAACACTCGCCATCGGCGACATCAATATTCACCGACGAGCTCTGCTTAATCGTTGAATCGGGTGCAGGCCTTCTTCCATCTGCACTGCGTGCACCAGAGTTGTCGCTGATCCATGCCATAAACTTTTCGGCATTTCTTCGTTTCTCCGCGATTCCGACGAGACGAAAGTTTGTCAGTTGAGAGCGTCAGGAGACCGACGTTGTGCTGGAGGGTGTGAAACGATCTGGACGCCAGCTTCAGGTGCTTTGCCTGTAAAAAGGAAATGAGAATTTTTATCAGTCGCTTCAACGATCATTTGGTCGTATCGCCTGCCCGAAAGTCCAGGCCAGTTTTAAACCATTGAATTAAAATAAAAACTGATCAGTGTGGCTTCGAAAATGCAAGATAAAATTCCCGGCCGTTAAAATTTAAAAATTCTAGGTTTTAAAGCTCAAATGGTTAAATTCGAAGTAAGAAAAATTAAACTACAAATTAAATCAGTCCAAGTGTGAAACCTTTCTAAATGCGAAGGTTTTAATATAAAAACTTGAAACACTTAAAATTCACTAATTTTAAGTTCAAACGTTCAATAATGTATAGGTATAAAACGGAAGCGTTCTAATTTTAATAGGTTTAATTTCACGAGCTTCAAAATTAGGCAGGGTAAAGAGTTGATCTCTTCTAACCTAAAACTTTAATATGTTCTTTTTTTGTTAAAGTCACTAAGGAAGTCTCAATTAAGCTTCTGAATCATAAATAATAAAAATAAAAATAATTTTATATTCGACCTCAGAATACTTAATACAGAATACAGAATGCTTTTTTCTGGCGATTTTGAAGTATTTCATATTCAAAACAAAAATAAAGTATCTAACTCGTTTTAAAATAGGTAAAATTCAAATTTAGGATTTTTTTACACATTTTAAATCAGTATTTAGGATGCTATTCTACACTAAAACTTCAAACAATTGAAAACTTTAAATTGAAATCGTAGAAATTTTCAAGATGATCAAGCGAAATTTCACATTGCACATTCTTTATAAGATTTTGGTAAAAAAATAAGTCTACTTTCCAATTGAATTAAACTGTTCAAAATTACATAACTTTATATTGGAAATGCTCAATATTGAACGATTCTAAACTTCACTCTAAACTGAACACTCTTTAAATTAGAATTCTGAAATTAGATTTTTTATACTAGAGACATTTAAAGTTGAGTTATGTTAATTTAAATCATTTGAAATTAATAATTGTCCAATTGTGGTTTATATGTTTTTCAAATTAATGAATTTCATCTACGATACAATATTGTGGACGCTTCAATTTAAAATCGTTTAATTTTGAACACTTTATCTTAAGATTGTCCATTTTAAACAGTCAAATATTTATCAATTTTAAAAGGTGAATTTTTTAATGTCTTCAATTAGAAATTGTTCAATTTGGAACGTTTTCTGTCTCAATGCCTTATAATTATGAATCTACGATTTTGACATTGTTTAAATTTTAGAAGATTTGGAATTTCTCATTCATAAAGTTTTGCAGTCAATTATTAATCAATTAAAAATATTGTAGTTTAATTTTTAAAGTTTTGAATTAATTTATATTTACAGTTAATCGACTTGAAACATTTTACTATGATTTGGAAATTTTTTTTAATTTAAAAAATTATGATTAGAAATTGAGACAGAAAAATGAAAATTTTAAAAATAAAGACTTTAGAATTACGAATTATTACTATTATTAAGTTTCAAAAAATTCTAAAATTATATGCATATTATTTTTAATTAGTAGCAAAATCAATACGTATCAATTTGCAAATTTAAAATTCACAGTAACGAACTAAAATAATTAATAAGACTTTAAAATTGGTGCGCCTAACAAAATTACAGTCATTTTTTCAAATTCCATGATTCTTTCAGGTCTTGTAGCAACCTCGAATGTTTGGAAAAGTTTTTATACTAATTTTTAAAAAATTCTCAGTAAAAAAAAATGCACTGTCTTATTACATTTCCGATTTTCCGGACCAGCAGTCTCCCTTAAAAAAATTGATAATATCGACAACTCACGGTTTCAGATGAAATAGAGAAAGGATTAGGATCTCCACGGAGAGCATTTTCTGCGTAGATGCTTGCTGGGATCGCTTCCACGTGGAATTGTTTAAGATATTCTGGATCCTCATGTGGTGGTCTAGCCATGTCGCGATGGGACAAAGTGGGTAGGGAACCGACCAGATTTATGTCAATTTCCTGGAAGTAGAAGTCCTCCTCGTGAGGTGAGAGTTTGTGCATCCTTTGGCTGCAAATGAAGAAAAAAACTATTATTTTCTTGAAAATAGAGAAATAGATTTAATTCCAAAAGCTTCAAACAAGTTATAGGGGCCGTTCAAAAAATACGTAACTCTTTTTTCCGCAAATTATGACCCCCCCCCCCTTACGTAACGCTTCTTCTATAGTAAGTGCATGTAACTTTAACATTAGCGTAACGCTCGAGATACCCCGCCCCCTCCTCCTGAAGGCGTTAAGTATTTTTTGAATGGCCCCATATCAAGTTTCAAAGCTTATGTGCAATTTCCCGCTTAGTTTTAAATTTTCTGTGGATCATAGCGTTCATAGCAAAAATAATCTCCTCCTAGGCAACCAAATTTTACCCCATAATAGTTGTTCATGACCCTGGCAGTAGATGAGACTTTTAAAAATCGTTGACAACAAATTTTAATGTCAGAAGGCTTGTCTAGACGATTTGCGATTTATCTTATCATGGAGTTCAAGATTATTCCAACGTTAGTTATTACGCCAGAGTTTGATAAAGAGAGACGTAGGGTTTCTCAATAATTTGATTGCCAATTAAAAAATGCATGTTTTTCTAAAAGTGAAGGAGTTTTATTACCAAGACTTTGTTTTGAGGCCAAAGTTTCTGGATTATTGTTTCAAGAAAACAATAAAGTGATTCTTACCTCAAATGGACTTCACGAACGTGTTGCTCAATCTGGTCAGCCTTAAATCTAACGGTGTTGCAGTTCCGCCACGCACACTTATAGGCTTTACGACCGTTCTGAAACAACATTAAAATAGGGAAAAATTAAAAACCATTTCTTTGATAAATTTCTGTTCAAAGTTGATTTCTCAATTTTGGTACCAAATCCATTTGGTATAAGGTAGAAGAAACCTCCAATCGACATTACAAAAATGTATTTGCCAAAAATATAAAATTCGAGCAATCGATAAAAATTACGATTGCGTAGAAACATGTGCAGATCGTAACTGACGAATTTCCCTTCGAAAGTTTCAAAACTGGGTAACGAGTAACGTGGTGCACAGAATTATAGATACGTTCGTTTCGCTCGGTACTAGTCAGTTTTCTTGGAACGGAATTTACGATTCCATTCCAGATATCCAATTTTCAGTGTTTTTTATTTTTATTGCATTTCGTAGCTAGAATTTCTATGGATCTGTTGCAATTTTAACTTAGTTTGAATTTAGTTTAAAAATTGGAAAATTCCTTAGATTGGCTTCGTTATAATTTCGACATATCCAGTCTACTATTTGAAAAGGACCGTTAAATAGGAACTTCAAATTAGATCTTTTCAATTTTCGAGGCTTTCACCTTAAAAATGCTTTAAATCTTTCGAAAATAACATTATTTACATTCTAAAGCTTCTAAGTTTGAGTTTCAGATTTTTTAAAAAGATCAAAGACCCCTGCCGAATTATCATTGAGGAATATGCGTGGAAGTCGAAAAGCGATGCGAGGCGTCGCGACGACTTTCGGTCGAAAGGTAGTCAAAATCGATGCCGTCCGCACGCGAATACGTCGCGCGCACACTTCTTTGTTTACATCGTTCGACGACCATGTGGCAGATAACGCAGTCGGCGACAAGATTGTATTTAGAATTTTAGAGTAAATTTTCCGGAAATAAAAACCATTTCCAATAGGAAAATCAACTAAGAAATAAATATCAAACTGACATTTTAATTTTTGCGAGGATATAAGATATTTTATAATATATTTAAATTGTACTCGTAAATCAAATTATACTGATAACAAAATAAAAGTAAGGAATCTAAAAAGAATTTTAGTTACCAAAATAGAAATTTATATGTGTATTAAAATAGACTTTGCTGCACTAATATTACTGGTTTCTCAGGGTGGACATTGAACCCAGAATCGAGGGGACCTGAATTCAAATTTGGATCTAATTTTATCGGTGCAACGCCCCTTTTCGAAGCCGGAAGTTCTTCGAGTTGGTCCGTCGCTTATCTTCTTTCTGCAGCCACGTGTTTCGAAATTTAAGGCCTGCTTCATCTTTAACCCTTGTGCGTAGAAAAGCAAATGCGGGTATCGAATAATGAAAAGGCATTTTTGCAGTTTTATGCTGCCTAGGGAAAAAATTAATTTCAGTTTCGAGATTTTAATAATAAATATAAAAATATATCTTAGAATTTAATTCTTTCACACAATTATAGACGTGACAGACCTCAAATTTAAAGGTGAGGACTCATAGGCTTTTTTAATTTTTCCTTAAACTTACCATGACACCCATAGCATTGCGACTCAACTTAAAATAAAATACTTTAACTCTTCCAATTATTTGTAACGGATTTTTCGGCAATAATACTCATTTACAGACTCTAGAAAATTTGCCAACCGGTGAAGAAGAGACGGTTTCAACATGTGGTGCACGCCGGTAAAATGCCGGCCGGTCGCCGGTATCACCGACTATGACGCATTAGGTATTTCATGTTGTGACGTCAGCTGGCAAGATGTCTGCACGCCCCGGGCCAAACAGTAAGACCAATTGCGTGGGAACATACTTGGGAAAAAAATTATTTTCGCGCATAAGTGTATTTGTATTTTATTTTTTGTTTTCAAATAGCTATTTAATTCAATAATCAAATCATCAGAAATTATTTTATCGATTTTATTATTTAATTTAAGTTTTTGAAAAATAACAAATATTGTCCAAATACACTTATTGTGAAAAATAATTTTTTTTCCAAGTCATTAAAAGAACTAAGTTTCGTCCCACGTCATTATTATTATTATTGGGCCCTCGGCGTGCAGACATCTTGAATTTCCCCGACCCAGCGTGAAATATCTAATGAAGCGACTTCCGCGTATAAGCACACAGGTCTAGCGCCAATTTTAAACTGAGGATTTAGGAAATTAAAAGAATTTAGTATATAGTTGGTCAATATCTTTGAAAACAAAAATGAACTACGATTAAACTTTGAATTAACAAAATACGAGTAAGAAAAATAATAAATATTAATAAGTGTTCAACCCTTCGTCCGCTTGGTGGGTCTTTTATGATACAGTGCTTTTTTCTATTTCAAATATCTGTGTTTGAATAATTAATTGTTTAAAAAATATAATGTTGTCAATAGCAAAATAGTTTCTCGCGATTTATTCTATAGACTCAGGAGAATAACTATTAATTTTGCTACATTTTAATAATAAAAATGACATTGAAAAAAAAACGCATGGACATGAAGGACCCACGATGCGGACCGCGTATGTGAAATTCACCATGCGGACGAAGGGTTAAAAAGAATCATATAAATTATGGAACGATGCGGATGTTCTGTTATTTAAATCTTTATGATAACAAGTTCTTTAATTGAATAATAAAAACTTTTAAATTTACAATGTAGATTAACACAATAGTCAAATTATATACGAATTAAAAAAATATATAATAATTCCAACTTTAAAATAATGTTTTTAATTCTCCAACACTGAAAATTTTATGTTTAATAAATTAACACTTATCAATTCGACTACATCTTGACCTTTGTAACTTGACAAAAAATGCACTTCTTATCACTCTGAATCTGCCTGATGAGAGAAGCGACCCGTTACCGAAACGTTTCATTATCAGTTCCTTAAATAGTCTGGATGAGTCGCGTTAGGAAATTGGAAGAAGATCATTTTTATTTTTTTCTTAATCCTCAAAAGTTTTATTAGAAAGAATCGATGGTAGCTATTTTGGGAAATTATCCACTTAGAATAGGCTGGCGTTAGCTTTATTCTCATTGTTTACACCGGCGAGTGACTAGCTGTAAAGTCGGTGACGTAATAGGAATTCAACGTGAGGCTGAGTAGGGTGTAAGCTAAAATTGTTTGCGCAGCATCTCCCACTGATCCCCATACGGATGACGTAATGAGGCTCATGACGATAGGCTCCGACGTCATCGAGCTGACACCAAACTCCCTAGAAGGGAAATTCGGTGACGACATCGTCATTCAAGCCAAGGTTGTTGCATTTGCGATGCAATCTATTCTCTATGTTACTCCAGTATTAATCGAGGTATTGATTTAATTTATAATTGCAAAAAAATTTTTTTGTTTATGACCTCAAAATATGAAAACTACAAGAAATGAAGGAAATATTCGTCATGCGTAAACTAGAATTAATTTTGACATCAATAGGTTAGACAGCTGTCAGGATACTACGGGCAGTGAAGGCCTTATTGGCCTGAATTCAAATTCCACCACTTGGGTGGAATACTTCACCTGTGGTGAAAATTTCGGCAGTTTTGTGTTTCCTATAAATATCTAAGTAGCGTGCGTCTGCCCTTTGGTTGCTTAATTCTGGCAGAGTGGCTTTCATTGTTCGCAGGTGTCATTATGCAAATTGCGAAACCAATGTCTATAGATTATGGCCAGTGTTGCACGCAAGGATCATCGACGTGCTATGCCGCCTTGATAATGAAAATTAATCGAGGGGATAAAAGAAAACGTCCACTTTCGGCTTCGGTCCTGCATTTTAAAAACTCGAAACATTGACCTTTTTATTTATTTCTTCTTTGATCGATTCCAGCGATGCATATCCAATGGTTTATAGGCAAGGATAACAAGCAGAGAGAAAACGCATCTTTTGTTCGATCCATGCGATTGTATTCATGAATAAGTCTACGATTTCGAGCCTGACTTCCGGTTCGTTTTCGAAATTAATTCGAGATCTGTTCAATGATTCAAAAAAAGGGCCTGTGATTATTCTTGTATTTGTGTATATATATATATATATATATACGTGTGTGTGTGTGTTTAGATAAATTACCGTAGTTTCTCAACATATTCGACTCTAATCGAAAAATGTCAATCTTTTGCCGCAAACTTAAAAAAAGGCATAAGAAATGAAATTGAAATCCTGGAAGGATTTTTAGCTCGGGATTGACGTGAGGATTGCTTTATAGTTGTTCTTGGAGTTTAGCATCGAGGCATGAAATCGCGTGGGTCTTTCGTGCAGACGCGTGCGGCAGCCGTGATAAAGGTAAGTGGTGATAAAAGTCCACGATAATTCAATTTGCTGCTCGTTGCCATTTTGTAGTTGTAGTAAGGTAGGTTCAGAGCCTTTTCAAGGACCTAACGATCGGTTCGTGACATCACCTTTGAAACAGCATACGCCTTCAGCCCAGCGGTTCTTGTGTACGTTGTAGTCAGCCATTGCCGAGGTCAGAGACCTTTTATGCCGGCTGCCAGGCAATGCTCTCTCCGTTTTGCCTTGCCTCGTCTCGCTTTGCTTCATCTTGCTTTGCTTTGGGCCCCAAGAAAGACCAAGAAGCTCAGAACCCTCCGCTTTTCTCCTTCACTCCTCCCATCCTTCCCCTACTGCCTCCCCCTATTCTTCCTACCTCACCCCTACTCAATAATGATGGGTAGGGAGTGGTAGAATTCTAGAACGTAGAAGGTAGATTACACTTTACAGGATCTACAGTCTAACTTCTATGGAGTCGACGCTCTCGAAAGCGAACTACAAAATACACCCAGGATGCCACATGAGCTTACATTGCTTATCTATTGATGTATCCCGGCTTCTTCTAAGCACAAATCTCCAGAAGACGTAAGAGAAGAGCTCCTGTTACATATAAGAAACGAGATGTTATACAGCCTGTACAAACAATAGCTCCAGTGATTCCACTTGGCAAGGTGTGAGAAAGGAAACTGATATTTCCGGGATTTCCCCGCGGTTAGAGCAGGTTGAATCCTAAACTTTAAACTTTTTAGAGATCAGTTCCTTTATGATGCTAGTTTTTCAGCAGAAAGAGGATTTAATCAGATTTGTTGACGATATTTCCATGCTTGGATTAGTACATCATCTTTACTTATTTGCATTGCACACGTCGAGCTTAGGAGCATGCCACCGCATGAAAATTCCTCCTTAAGTGCAGAATAGAACATGCAACGGATTCTCGAGTACGACCGACTCTCTGGGTACGAGGAACGTCGATAAGCGTGTGATCGACAATGCCCTTATCTCGAAAGTTGTTTGTCAGAAAACGCCTATATGAAGCGTCTAAAATATGTCAAAATTCTTCGATCTCATATCTTATTACTTTTAAAAAGTAACATTTTTCTAGGCCCTATAGACAGTCTAGAAATTGTCCCGAACTACAGTTTTAAGATCTTGAAATGGAAATCTCAAGTTTCTATATTGCTCTTTTGATTGGTTTTCTAAAAAGGAGTTGGGCAGCTAATTATGAAATGCAGAAAGGTTCGCACGGGACTTAAATAAGTGTACGTTGTAAACATCGCAGAATCTCGCGCGTTCATAAATACTGCGCACCATTCATTGCTCCATTCATCAGAAACTTGTCCGCGGGTCGATCAGGATTTCAATGAGGTTTCTCACGGCTGAAAATCACCTGCTTTAAACCAAATCATCACAAATCTTCAATCCAGGATTGCGAATAAACTTTAGGACGATAAAAAACATCTTTATCAAAATATATTTTTTAAGAACACAAGAACCAACTCAAGAGTACCCAATTCATCATTCCTCACAAAAATACTCAAATCACAATTGAAATTCTGGAATATTTTTAGTTGTGCTCTTTCTTTAAGGCCAAGCCGTACTAACCTAAAAATCATTTTTCTTTACACATGCGAGCAAAACCCTTATTTGCCCGCCGTTTACAGACATCGAACAATGTCCGATTCCGCAGTGTGCATGAAGGCGATGAGCAAAATGTTTTCACCGGTTACCAAAACGTTTTGCTTACCGATTTTACCACTGATTCAATCTAGCGTTGTAAGCGGTGACTATGTTAACACCGTGTTGGGTCAGTGAGGTTATGTTCGATTTCTGTAAATGTAAACAGTAGGCAATCTTAGATTTTGCATTGTAATTTGTAAGACCAAAAATATTGTTCGATACACGAGGCCTCGCGAGTGAATGCTCACTGTTCGTGTGAAGGCAGAGCACTCGCCATCGAGCTAGGCCTTCACACTTGCAGTGAGCAAACCACCCGTTTGGCCTCTTGTATCGAAATATACTATTAGTGACCTTTTTTTCGTCCAACTCTTGTCCAGACAAAATGAGATATCGAGTTGTGAATTTTGGTAATTAAATAAAAGACATGAATTAAAGAAGGTTTATCTACTGCTAAATGTTTATGATTACAACAAAAATTACAAAAAATATTTTTTTCTTCTAATTATTAACATTTAGCAGTAGGTAATTCTTTCTTAGTTCTTTTTATTTAGTTACCCAAATTTGCAACTCGATATCTCATTTCGTGTGGACAGGAGTTTGGCGAGAAAAATGTCGCTGAAATTATTTTGAGGATATTAGGAAGTAGCCTTTACGAGAGCCTTCAGGCCCGAAGCGAATCCCTTAATAGCCGAACAATCGAACATCAAGGGTTCGAGTCCCCTGACCGTTATTTTTTTTAGCCTATACTCCCTTTCAAACGATTCTACAACTACACCCTCGGTTAGATTCCTTAAAATTTAAATACAAAGTGAAATATTTTCGTAATTTGTTTTTTTAAAGGCTCATAAAATGTAATGCATAATTCCCTCTAATAATCGATTTACTCAAGAAAGTTGGTTGCGTGCAAGGTGAGTGCAGCTAGACTCTCTCTAGAGTCTAGAGGATAGAGAACTGCCTGGAGGAGTTGGAACGAAGTGGGGGTGAGAATATCAGAAAGAGAGAGATGGAGCGAGAAAAACAAGTGTGTTAGGTAGCCAAGGTCCACGACGATGTGTATGCGTGAGCAGGCTCAGTAGGGTGGATGGCCGACGTCGTCGTCGCCGTGCACCGGTCACGCCACGCGTGTGCATCCCCAACGCGTTTGCCTAGCTAGCGATCCTACTGGCAACATTGTACCATGTTCCCTGATGCTGCTCTACACAGGCTACAGCCAGCCGGCAACCCTGTCGGGTTTACTCATCCCTTTCGGTTCTTGGTATCCGTTCTCCACAATTCCAAACAACAGGTACACAAAACGATATCTCCAACCCCCCTACCCAACAACGGTCTCCCCTGTCTTCTTAGACTCTAGTTCTACATACTCCAACCTCATGCTATCCGCTGAAAAATCCAGAAAAAAATCATCTCCCACCATTCCACTCTCTTCAATCAACAGTTGGGCTTATAATGTTAAATTCAGTTAAAATACGATAGTTAAAATACGACAGTTAAAATACGATAGTTAAAACTAAGATATCATCTTGAGAAAGGATGAGAAGAACAAATTATTAGAAACAAAGTTTATGAAACATTTCCCACAGCCACTGTGTCCCTTTAAATAAGACCGAACCTGCCTCTCTAGGAATTTAAGTCAGAGGCTTGACTACTCTCCTGACCACCGAAAACCCAGGGATTCTGTAAACAGCTAGAAACTATTAGATTAGAACTCCTGCGTAGTTTCCTGGCTTTTGAAGGGCAGATGATTCTTTTCTTTACACATACACGCAAAATCCTCGTTTGCCCATCATTTACATTTTACAGGCATCGACAATGGCCGATTCAGCACTATGCGCGAAGGCGATGGCTAAAATCCTCACCATCGGTGAGCAATATGCTTTTGCCGGTTACCAAACCGTTTTGCTCACCGGGTTTACCACTAGTGCCATCTAGCGTCGTAAAATGTAAAGGGTAGGCAATCTCAGGTTTAGCATTGTAATTTGTAAAGAAAAATATTGATCGATACACGAGGCCTCACAGGCGGGTGGGTGCTCACTGCTCGTTTGGCTTCTTGTATCGAAATATACTATTCTTAGCCGAGCAAGTGTATGAGCGTACATGTATGAGGAATGCAGGTATCGATGCACAGTGGTTGGGAGATAATGAGAGAATGATTTGATTCCTGGTACCAAGCACTCCGGAACGTCATACAGTTTCAGTCGTAGAGGACGGTACACGTCGATAAAAATCGATCGGCGAAGCCTTTCCGTCTCACTTGTATAGCGGTGAGTCTCTCTCCCGGTCTTTTGCCTTTTTTTTCTCGTTCTTTTTCGCTCTCTCTCTCTTTTACTCGCTAGCTCTGCTTCCCCCTTGATGGCCACGATAGGGCCTCGGGTGCAGTGGCCTGGGCGTATCGGTGCACGGAACGGCCTTACGCACACTTACATGAATCCACGGCGTTGACCTGCCTCGGCAAAGACCCTCTTTCAAAGATACCAGGTCCAATATCTCCTTCAAATAAATAAACAAGAAATTTCTCAGGTGCTGAACATTTCTAAATTGAACTTGAGGCAGTAATTCGGGTTCTCACAATGAGACGCTTCCCAAAATTTGGGTCCATGCTTTAATGCTGATCCTGATCACCAGGTAGTGCTGCATTTTTAGTGCATCACTATCTGGTGGAAAATAGGGGCACTAGAAGACGGATCCGACTTTGTGGAGCATCTGGTAAGGACCAGTACCAACGGTTTAAATCTGGTTGAGCCTCTATTTACTGAAAAGGATCAGCATTACAGGACGAAACTTATTTTGGGAAATAATAAACGAAACTCTTTGCAGAGAACATGTAAAGCTAATTTAACATCGGGAGAACTGGTACCAGAGGATTGCACTTAATTTAGGTAGTAACGTCGTTGAGTACAAGTATTGTAAAATAGGGTGTTGCATTACTCTTCGCCGTATGAACATTTTTGAACCCTACCCCTGATCGTCACCTGGTTTCGGAAACTGCCACCTCGGATATCAGCAAAAAAAAAGGATTTACGTCCTCAACCAACGATCTCCTATTCTATATACACCATACCAAAGCTGTCAAATTAATTCGCACGAAATTAATCAGCAAATGCGCAGCTAATGAGGAGGAAATCATTGTCAGGCTTAAGCCTTTTGGAGTTTAGGCTTAAGGCTTCAGGCCGTTTGACTTTAGAATTTAGAGCAACAGGGATGCCCCTGGTGCATTGAGACAAAGGCGGATGAGACTCGAGGCCGTTGGGAACCTTGGAGCCACGTCCCTTCTCCCCCTCAACCTGATTCACTCGACATCTTCGTCCTGATGCGACGACCAAGGTTCCGGGATCTCATCAGTGTTCCACATGGCGACGGTTCACGGGCGCGAGCATATAGCGCTCGTATCTCTCGGGGATGAGGGAAGGACGGGAGCATGGAGGGGGAAAAGGGAACGAGGAGCAGCCCTCCTCGTCCTCCCCCTCCAACACAGAAGAGGGGAAGAAACCACGACTGGTCGGGCGAGGGGTGGGGACCGGGGTAACGCCCGTGGAACCAAAACAAACCGGCGCTCGTGTGTTGGCGCGTACGCGCGTCGATCCGTGCAGTTGTGGTGAGGGTCGGACGTTGACCCTTCTTAACACACCACTGACGACTGAGCGCACGCACCAACTATACGGGGTGGGCCGAGAAAAATCCATGGAACCCCCATAAAGGGGGTTGCCGAAATGACGAGAGACGGAAAATTGTGGGACCACGGAAGCTAAGTCCGGACAAAATCAGTAGAAGGGAAGCTAACAAAGAATGAAAAGCTACTGCGTAGTTCCCGCTGAGACGGATCTATATAGGGGTTGCAAAACTCAGTTGATACATTTCAAGGGATTCATAAATTCTTGTTCTCGTGATATCAGAAGTTTTTGGCATTTAAAGGGTTTCTTAAATTCTTGTTCTCAGGATGATATCAGAAGACTTTTGCTTGATATTGGTCGATTGAGGCGCATTCTATGTTCGTTGCAAATTGCAAGAGGAGACGAACTTTGCTTATATCACCACATGAGTTATTCATGGGGATATAAGCTTGGAAGTAGCTGTCAGTAGCTTCAGCTTTGCTGTAATCGATTTCTTTGTGTTGAAATATTACTTTCTTATTGTAAAGGAAAAATCGATTAGATGATTCTTTGAGCGAAATATCAACAGATCAGAGGCTGGGACCTTTAAGCATCTGGAATGATAACTGAATATCAATATATCGATTTCTTATCGGAGAGATAACCTCTAACTTGTGAATGATTGGAGACTACGTTGGAGATTCTAATATAAAATTGAATCTTTCAAATCAAGACTCTGGTTTTTTTTCTATTTGTGCATTTCGCAACGACTCCTTGATCAAACTTTCAGGACAATCGAGATGCTCGCTTTATATTTCAGAAAGTGGAAGTAAGTGTGATTAATGGAAGCACAAGCAGAGAAATATCTTTGAACTGTCTCTTATTCTATTGCTTCTGTCTCTGGTGGGCGTTCGTTTCTTCAATCTGGCAACCTTGGAGCTTCCATAACGGAGTGACGAGATCATCTTCCCTCGGGAGAACGACAAAGGAACGAATACTTATCCATGGTTGCTATAGAAATCCGGTTTCAAAATTCTATGACTTTCTCAGGTTTTCCAGATCTACTTAAAAAAAATGCAGTCCACTCTATTCAATTTCAATACAATTCTGGTACAACTATTTATCAATGCAAATGTAAAGGGCTTTTCAACAATAATTGAATTCAAAAGGATTTTCATTGATATTATTATAACATTTTAAAAAAATCTGGAATAACAATATTGCTTTTATTAGTAAAATAAATCACTTTGTATCAATTCGAAGAAAAATACTAAAATAATGATAAGACTTTAACTTTTGAAATAGGGACGAGTAAATAAATTCCATTCAGTTTTTGAAAATTCCATGACTTTGCAGATCTGCCAGGTTCTCTTGGCTTATCGAGGCAAGACTCGCTTCTTTATATCTGCAAGGTAATGGCGAAACGAACCTCGCAATCTGCACCGGAGAAATTGAAATAACTCGGAAAAGCAATATAGGGAACTAAAGTTTCTATAACCTTGTCCCTTCGTTAGAACAATCGCCCTTCATAAAAGATATGCCAATCCTGTTGCTTATCTTTCACATCAGTAGTCAGCTAAATTTTGCAAGTACTCAAAAGATGAGAAATCTCAAGTCCCACGTAAATGAATAAAAATACTTCCCGAGTGCAATCTGACTTTGTTGTCATTGGACGAAGCTCCGTTAGAGATAAACATACTCTGGAGTATGCACTCAGGATTAATGACCTTGCAAGTAAGATAAGAGACCTCCAGGATTAAGCGTGTGATCGATAAGAAAAAATTTCTCGAAATTGATAACCGTTTATAAAACATTTCTTTTTCGTTTCGGCTGATTAGAAACCTAAATCGCAACAACGATAGAAAAATTGCCTCTTCCGAGGATTAAGAGCTAATTTCCATTCGCGCTGATCTAACAATGTCAAGAAGACAAAGAATTTAATCCATTTTCGAGCAGAAAAGGATGATCAACTCATGCTCTTCAAAACTAAAATCCGACGTGGGGTTCGTGGAACGTTGTCATGGAGGTCAACGACACTGGATGACAACCCTAGGTTCGAATCCCCGCGGTTAAACAATTTTTTTTCGCTATATACCAATATTCAACGTTTCATTAGTTATAAATTGAACTTCAACAACAGAATCAGGGGCTCAAATAAAAAGACCCCCCCCCCCAGATGATTTTTCCCTTTTCAGCTCAAAACGAGATAAGTTCCATCATTTCCACTCAATTTGGTCCCCTTTTCAGGAAGCAGACCATTTCCGGGACTGCAGGGTCGGTAAAATGTCCTCCAAAATCGAGTTGCCATGACTTGTGAGTGACGCTGTTGCAACGCGTTTACAGGGACGCTGCAGGAAGGGAATGCGGGATTCGGCGCAATTTCCAGTCGGGGGTCGACGACACAAGAGAATCGTCCCGAACGAGTGTAAGAGCAGCTCGGTGAGCGCGTTAGAGGGGATGGGGGAAAGAGATAGAGAGCGAATAGAGGGGGCAGTGATCGCGAGTGAGTCACTACGACTACGCCACAGTAGCTGCAGTGGGAGTCCGGGGCCATTTCGAAGTCGAAAATCGGAAGGACCTATATTTCGATCTCCATACGACCATACGTTAGAAAAAGAGGTCCGTTCGATTTTCGACACGGTGCCGGGACCCACTGCAGGATGGGTCTTTTCCAAGTTTGAACGAGTCTCAAAAAAGGCCCTCATTCCTTTTTTTTTGTTTACTTCACATCTTTACTTCATTTTCTTTTCACTGGATCTTTTGGATATGGATCCCAGGTACAAAAAATCAGAAAACCTCGGTATTTGTTTTTGCTGGTATTTTCGATCGAGCGTCCCCAACCACCGACGTCGCCGCGGCAACCGCCCCCACAGTGCTGAAAGCACTTAGGCTGCGATCGCTCTGCAGGACTCGCTAACTGAAAAGCAGGTTTCAAAGAGCTTCCTTCTTATGCTATTTAGCTTTTCACCGATATTTAAATGCGAAATTTCTCCTCTGATGCAAAGAAAAAAAAGAAGCAATTCTCTTAAATGACCCAGTCTTTCCATCACTTTCCATTCGCGGCAACTAGAATTACAGCAGTTCGATTGAAGCTGTAGAAGAAACAATTGTAATTTGAATTTCAGGACTAAATCGTAATTCCACACTTAGACATAACCTATAGTAGTTCGATGGTAAGCGTAATGGTGGAGGGAAGTTTGAATTGAAGCATCATGTCCTTTTTTCACTTCCTAAGCCTGTATCAGACCTCGACAGTCAGATAAAAAACTGCGTAGTCTGCGTAGAAAGTTTAGACGACCAGCAAATAGAGTCGGCGCAATGGAATAAGAGGGGAAGAGATTTTGTTTCGGTTGGAGGTCCCTTCGATAGACCGAGAGGTTAGGTAGAGTATACTGAATCTCTATAGAGCTCTATAGAGTGGGAATGCAGCCTTAACCGCGAAAAGGATTGGGGGGGGGGGGAGAGGCGATGGATAAAAGGGGGAAGGGTGATTGCACGAGACAAGAAGACAACTCGCGCAAGCGCATCTACGTTGTTTACGTCGCCATTAGAGAGAGCAAGCGTGAAACGCGTGGATTCTACTATACGCCTTGTTTTGAATGCCGGCAAAACGTTAGGCAACCCGTTATTCGTTGAATTAGCACTTCCCATACCCCGGGGGGTCCAACTTTTCTGGTGTATCAATTTTTTCCAGAGCACGTTAATTCGTTTCCTCTTATGCAAAGAGATAAACTGATGAGCGAACGAGCCCTGAGGATCTTTCGGATTTTTTTAAACAAATGTTTTGTATTCATTAGAGAAGGATGTTTCTAATCTAACAGGAGCGAGGTTTTATTATTTTTCTTTCTATACGGTAGATCAAGTAGAATTAAGTTGGAGTGGTTTGATATTGTATAATGGAGTTTGATAAACTGTTTAATTGAAAGTCAATCATGTTTGAAAGTTGGATGGGAAGCGGACTCGAAAGTGAACATTTTATTCCACTTAAAATCAAATAGCTTGAGATATTTGATGGTAGTTGAATCGTTTAACGGTGTAGAAAGCATGAAATGAAAGTGATACATAGGGAATCAATCTTTATTTTGCAGAAAGTGGTCGAATCTTGGAAAGAAAGAGCAGGTAAGAAGATCACTCTATGAGTCTATGATAGACTAAAAATGCTAATTTTAAACCGTCACCGTTGCGCGAATCGCGTATCTCGTCAGTCGGTCAGGGTTAATGTCGTCACCGACCTTACAAGGATTGACTCTTGGCGAAGTACCCAAACGAATGCTCCGCACGTTCATCGTTCGCCAATGGAGAACGAGATTCAAGATTCGCTAAGGCTTCTTTTCCTTGCGAATAGACGTCTTTCTGTTTTGCAAATGGCTCACGCATCGACCCAGTATCTTGTCTCCTAAATCTCGTGCAACAAGATAAAACTTAGGATGTGATCAAGGCTGCAAGACATCCGCAAGAATCTTGGAGCTCAGAAAAAAATTGCTGTTTTGTAGAGAATAAATAAATGAATTACATCTGAATTTGTTCAGGATTGCAAATGAGTTCCAGGCTAAAGAAATGATTCATGCATTCAATGGAATTAATTTAGGTAGTTTGTGGTTAAAAGATAATAAATTATGCATGTTCTAAGGGAGAGTAACGAATCGAACGGTATTCTCCGGGTAGACGGCTTTCGACTCTAAACACACTAAAGTCTAAACGTATTTAACGCTCTCGTTCTTCACGCGTCAACCACGTGCTTCTTTATAAGCATTGCGCGTTCGGTGTTCGCTTAACACCACTTTGCTAGAAGCAGAAGAGATTATTGCCGTTAAGAGAGGTAGACTTTCGGAGAATTCGAGATCCCAGCAGGCATCGCGCTTTGCGGCTCCAACAATCCGGTTAAGCTTGATGCACTCTGAGATTCAATTCATTACGAAAGAAAAATAAGTAAAAACCCAAAATTACTTGAGGAAAAGTTCAAGAGTTTAAAGGATCCTTCATAAATAAAAGTCTTTTAAAAGTAGTTTGGGAATTACAGGAATTTTGTTTTGACGCGGTCAACCGGATCTGAATTGCAAATCTGGAGAATGAGGAGCAACACAGCAATAACGTCCAAAAGAGACGCATCTCGGCTCCTATCAGGGTCAAAACCGGAATCCCGTTATGCTCATGGATTTTGAATATGATGCCATGGTTCGGCGAACCGAAGACGGGCGTATCCCGGATCAAAGTGTGCAAAACGGGAGGGGTCTTGATTAGATTCCAAATATCTCGTTTCCAATAACCAAGACAAAAAAATAAACATATAAGAAAAGGCTTGAATATTCATTTTCTGAACGTGCAAACTTTAAAAATTGCAGTGACTTTCATAGAAGATAGCAATTTCTGTACTTTCATCTTGTGACGAATCCAGAGGGAAACAATTTGCCACGAGGGAATGGCGACAAGTAGAAACTTGTGTACGCGGGTTCGTGCGTGTACCGTTGCAAGAATTACGCCCACTCTTTCCTTTTGTGTTCTACTTCTACTATACTGGATTATTGGCATCCATAGGCGCAGAATTGGATGAAAATTGAAATTCCTAAAGTAAAGATTGAACACCAACAGCCTTTAGTTTAAATTACATTCATTTATTATTAATTTGAATAATTGAAGAAAAAAATTAATTCCGGAAAACTTTTGAATGTCCGAGCGCCCTTTTCCGACACCTATGTGACAATTCCTTTCTTTTCTCTTGCAATATTGGATAACAAATCTCTGTTCCATTGAACAGTTTGACGCTTATCCGGTATTCTGAGTGCAAATGAGGTTAAGGTTGTAAATCTACTAAAAGGACAATCGATTTAGCATTAGAGAACGAAAAGTTTCTTGAAAAGGGCGTCGTACGATGTTTCCTTATCGTTCGTACATTTCAATTTACTCGAAATAATTCTGTCCGTGTTTCCTGCTTTGTAAAACAATCTCGATCCAAATAAGTTAAAGTAGATAAGGATAAAATAATGAAGCTTCTGAGCTGTTCTTTGCTTGTTTGGTTTCAACTCTATCAAAACATATCCTGGAATACAGAGTCCTAAACTTGAAAATCTTGCCAATAAGTTCTTTCCATGGAGCTGGAAATTATCGGCTATCGTAGGTATACCTTTTGCAGTATAATAAATGCATACGGAACCAAAAAATGGCGAGGTTCCACTCAACGATTAGCATTTTTGCTGGTGATGACGCACGGGATAAAGACAGGCGATGGACTGACAACAAAAATATTTATTCAGTGTTGCTTTATTATCGCGGTTTCACGAAGTCCAGAAGCGATTAACGCCAAAATGACTACGTCTTTCGTCCCTGTATCCATCGGCCGAGGAGGATAAGTTCAACGTCCACGCCAAGGCCAAGTCGACTGCATTGTTTGCCGGTAAAAATGAATTTTCGACAAGCTGCTTCCAAGATCGCTCGCCTTAGTCGCCGCCAAAAGACAATTTTCTGCGACCAGATCTTTCGCACGTGATTGATGAGCGGTAACCAAAATGTGCAAGCACATAAATTATAAACTCACTCTTTGGCAATAGACTTACGTGTAACAAAAAAAAGTTTGTATAATATTATTTTTTTTCGAAAATGTGGCAAATATTAGTCTTTGTACCAATTTCTCAAAGTCAGCAGCCCGGGTTTGTATGACTGGTATTTTCTCGCTGTTTATGATATTTGCGAGTTTCAAGTTTATTCAACCCAAGACATATCGGCGCGAGGTTAAGCACCTGAATGAAGAAAAGCCGGGTAGGATTAATTTTAATCCTGATGTCATTCAGCGAAGCGAGGTGTCCCGATCATGGGTCCAAGTAGGAATAAGAGCAGATCCAGAGTTTTATTTATCTTAGGAAATACAAATTCAATGAAATAAGAGATATGTAATCGTACGCAAGGGACCAATAATATCTGATTAACCGATTTGAAACCGGATTATGCCCGGGTGCAAAGAAAAGGAGATAAGATCATTGGCCTTGACGATGACGTCGAACGAACGTGATCCAATCGTTCGATTTCTCCCTCTACTTCTGTCCAAGGCTGGATAATTGACTTGGCAACTGAAATGGCGTATCTTTGCACTTTCGATCGATACCCCTTTCGTTTTCGTTTAAAAGCGGTTATTTTCTTCCAACACACCCACGTCTATGTTTAAGATTTCATTCTGATCTAATTATCCTTAGCAGAACAAAATAATACTTAAATCCGAGAATGAGTTCAATGTGGGGACTATCAACGTTGTAAAATTTCGTGGTATGTGGAGAGATTGGACTCACTGTCAGCTTAGTTGGAGGAAACGTAAGCTCTGATTCATCCGGCGTCGCTGATGCATCGGTGAAAAAAGAGCCGACGACGTACTTGGGGTCGGTCACCTCCCGGTTCGGGTGCGGAGTTTAAGGACCCGCGGCGGCGAGTCATTATCCTGAACGTTCGACAAAAAAGGCGAGACAGCCAGTCGGTCGAACGAGCGGGGAACGAGACCAAGTCTATTGACCGTTAGATTCGCCTGTACCAGGGGCCGTACGGTAAGTCAAGGTCGCGAACTCGCGAATTTTCGTCAAGAGTGGGTGGCACCGCTCCGCCAAGACTCCGATCAGCACGTCTTCGATCCAGGAACGTGCCAAAAAAAAATTTGTTAAAAAACTCACTTGAAAGATCTCTTTTTTCTTCTCCCATTGCCCATTTTCCTTTTTTTTCAGAGATCCACAAGAAAATCTTGAAATATGAATTTAACAACGAAATTCAAACTGGATGATTATCTTTTGACGCTTCAAAATAAACGTTCATTTCTATTTCTAAAAAAATGTAAAGCGACAGGTTATTTTGAGACTCTAGTTCAAGATGCAATCGGATAAAATTGATTTTTAAACTGAGGAAATAACTGGTCAATAAACTGAAAGACTCAGAAAATTACGGCCCTGTTGTACGTTCTGGCAATCTGGCTTTGGGAGGAATAACCGAGAAAATGTTATAATTTAAATTTCCCGCCGCAATCACTTAAAAATCAAAGGATGTGTTTAACTGTGGACCTACAATTTTCGGCGCGAAATTGAAACTAATTTTTTTTTCGTTTTTCACGCTGTAAGTAGAAATTTTCTATAAGAAATGTATACCAAGAGTATTTTTTGATAATGTAAAGTAGGAGAGAATGTATTTTTGTTAGAAATTACTAGTCACGTAATTGAGAAAGGAACTTTGCCAATCTTTTTTTTGTAAATAGAATACTTTTACCAGAGACGGCCCTGTTGAACACCCGGTGATTGCGAAGAAGGGGTAGACTTGGCTCGAAGGATAACGTTACCCTAGGGCAGGCCTATATCTCTCTTTCGCTCTTTCTCTCGTTTTCTTTCCCTCTCCAAGCCTTTCTCTCTCCTTTTCTCTTTCGCATCTCGTCTTTCCTTCTTTCTCTCACGCAATGCTGTGCGCAAATTATCCGACACACTCCACAGCTGCTGCCGAGTGCAAATCAGCTGGTTTGCGTGTGGACACTGGTATTATACAGTATACATGAAAACATGAAAGAGTCTCCCTACCTAAAAAGCTCGATCTTATTATTAACGATCGGCGCGGTTAAATAGTATTGCTTGCACCCACAAAGGTTCATTCGATTATTCGCAAAACGCGAGGTGCGATCTCTTATCTCTCCGATGAGGAAGCAAATACTAATGAACTCCATTGTATTTTAATCTTCTTTTTTTTCTAACTAATCATTCGCTTTAATTTATCAGTTAGCCTTTTTTATAACGCATTTTCTATTACAAAATATGTGTAATGCATCAATTTAAATAAAAAGGTTGTTTAAGCTGGCCATGTTGAAGCTGACATGTTTCTGAAGATAAATCAAGTGTAAACTATCAAAAACTTGTTCTTTGCTGTGAATTTATTTCTTTGTGGTCTTAGATTGAGGCGAAGAAGCTCATCTATATCGACTCATTGTCAAGTAATTATTCTCCTACTTGGAG
The DNA here is from genome assembly GCA_011634705.1 of Andricus grossulariae. Taxonomy (NCBI): domain Eukaryota; kingdom Metazoa; phylum Arthropoda; class Insecta; order Hymenoptera; family Cynipidae; genus Andricus; species Andricus grossulariae. Next base: position 23,962 of record JAABKJ010000394.1, on the reverse strand, counting down.
AGTAATTCTATTGTGAATCCCGACTCAGAATATATGTAATGTTCAACAGGTGTTACATCGTGAAATACCTTATGTAGGACGGAGGGTTACAAATCCAGGTTGCTATTCTATATGTTGAGAAGTTTGAACAAGTGTACAAAAGCTATTAAATGCTGCTGCGTAATTTCTCACTTTTTTCTCGAAGGCAGTCGGCAGGTCGCATCATCGGACCTTTTTCGGTTTTCGACCTCGTCAAGGTGCGCGTTGCAAGAAGCGAGGTGACTAGTTCGAATATTCGGTCCACTGCCAAGTGCCAAGAGATTTGGGACGCGAGAAAGCCAGGGCAGCCAATCCCGATCGCAATACCGATACGAGAGAAAGTCAAAACGCCATTACTCGATCGAAGTTGCGCATGCGCAAAACGCACCTATGTTCATGTCGAAACAGTGGTTACATAATTGCACGGCCAATCGCGATCAAGGATTCGGCATGATTAGATCGCGGACACGGTCAGACACTTTTTTCTAACTCGTCAGTCGAGGTTTCTAAAGGGCCGATCGACAATTAGAGCTAAGATCCATTCTTATTTTCTGAAGCATAAAAAAAAACGCCTAAATCCCTTGTCCATTACTTTAAAAAAAAAAAAAAAACTGTTCAGTAATATGTTGGCAACTAACGATGCCGGATTTGAAAGTTGTCTCGAAAAACATTCAAAGTATGATAGATAGAAATAGAGGCTATAAGTATTCTAAATATTAATTTCCTCTTAAAAACTAATACAAAATAATGATAAATAACTTTTGGCGCAAAAAAGAGAAGAAAATTTGGGATTCGAATTTTGCGCCAGAATGGTAACGCCACACTGAAACATAACGTCTAATTTGGATATTATTTTTGTGCGAAAGTTAATTCGCAACATTTTTTCCTCACTATTTTTCAACAAAAAAGGTATACACGGAATATGTATACAGCTACTCAATTTGAAGTACCAAATACAATTTATTAGGTGGGATTTTAAATAAGGGTTATGAATTTCATAAGGTTACTGCTGAAGTAAACTCACACAACTGGTTAAATTTACAGTGGATCGAAGTTCGAAACTCGTGCCAAGGGCACTTGGGAAGAAAAGTGGGGAGCATTTGATGACCTGGACCTTGGCAAAAATTATGGATCTAAACTCCCAGGTCATATTAATTCTCTATCGATCATTTTGTCCAAAGTAAATCTCCTCATGCAAGAGGGGACTGCCATTCTATTCTCAGAGTTACCTTGATTTTCTGATAAAAAAATTTTGAATTTTGCGCCAGAAAGTCTTTAGGCCACCCTTAAGCATAACCTATAATTTTGGCAGCAAATTTAGATCGTATGATTATGAATCTGGAAATAATTAAAGGTCTATACACTTTTTAAACAAAGAAAAAATATGAATTTTACGATTGAAACTTTTTTATTTCAAAAGAGCGATAAGAAGTTGTTTCCAAGGTCAAAGTAGGATTGTTGGAGGGTCGCTGGAACTTCTCGCAGAGTCTGTCCTTCGCCCTTGGAAATCCAAGGGTTAACGCACTCGTAAACCGAAGCGTACAAAGTTTGCAACTCCGGCACTAAAAGCGAGCAGGATCGACAATGTAGTGGAAGTATATCTATATCGAATGGAAACCCTTAAAGGACTTTATTATATCCCCTCTTCTGACCATTGTTCTCTTCTGGACACTAAACGACGTTTTTTTCTACGAGATCGCCTTTAAGGTTTAAGGGACGAGCCTTCGTAAACTTTGCAAAGTGGAAAAAAGCCAGCGCTCCTGCTTTATTGAAAGCAAAACAAAAACAACGCAAGACCTAGGGCAACGATTCCCCGTTTACGACCCACATCAACTCTCCATCAGCCGAAAATCGCATGTCCTTGACTCAGAAACGGTTCGACGCCGAGTCTCCGGATCAGTGATCAATGGACATGTAGAAAGTGGTCTTTATTTTACGTTTATGATCAACTTTCGCAAAAAAAAATATATTAAAGATTTGAGTAAACTCTAAACATATAGATCAAAAAGCTGTAATATTGAATTATTAAACATTTACTTCTAGAAAATATAATTTAAACTTTAAAGGGTCATAAGAGCAAAATCTCGGAATTGCGTATTATTGGCTTAAACTAATTGTTTTGACCTAACTCATGCCTCGCTAGAAGATTATGGTCCAGTTCGAATAAGAAGTGAGTCAAACTCCATGTTTGGTATATTTTAAATTGGTTCCTTCTTTTTATCTGTTCTTTTCACGATTCAATTAAGCTATGGAATAGCTTGAAAGCGCTTTCTTGTTAAAAGAAAAATTAAATGAGTCAAAGTTAGACAGTTTTATGTATCTGCGGAAAAATTAGAGTTTTGGCCCTTATGCCCTCATGCCTCGGGGCCCTTCATTTCAATTTGAATCTCGCGCCAGATTAATCTCAAAATTAGAGGTAACGTTTAAGTATGTCTGTTGAAAATAGTACTTTTTACAACTAAAATGTATTATTTAATGTAATGCATTTAATTTTTTTTTCAATAGTTTTTGTAGCTATACACAAGAAAAGATTTTTTCAACCTATTTTTTGAAGTGGCTCAAACAAAAGACATTTATCACTGACTTTCTAGGAAGCAACTATCAAGCTCGTTTTAAATCGTTCCTAATGATCGTCGGTGAACTCAAACGATGCAAGGTCGACGAGAACAGAAAATGAACGTGGATCTGGTTGTTTCGAAAAGTCTACACGTGTACCGCCAGGGCCGCGCACGATTATTTAAAAATCCAGGCTCCTTTAAAATACTAAAGACTCAACAATATTTAAAAAAGTGTAAGGGCACGCGATACCGTATGAACTATATGAGTTTCCTCTAGTTTTTATCCACAATAATAAATATTTTGCGCCGAAACATGAAAATGGACGTCTGCACACTCTTATAAAAAAATTACTAGTTCGATTAAACAGGAATGGAGTGTTGCGTAATTTTTTCAAAAAAAAATAGAGTTTCCAGACATCCGCTTGCATGTTCTTTACCATTTACCAAAACTTCAACAACAAAAAAATGTATTATTGCGGATAAAAACTTGAGAAAACGGATATACATCAAACGGTAAGTATCACATGTCCTTATAAACATAAAAAAATGTGAATTCAAATTAAATTTGGTTGATTTTTCAATTTCCGGGTAATTTATTATCAATATTTACACAAGTACTTTAGTAAAGATTGTTTATAGGATTACAGGGGAGGTTTTGAAAGAGTTGATTCAATTAAAAGCTCTGGGCCTATTATGCACACAGGGCGCTGACAAGATTAAAATTCAGCCCTGACCTCGCACTGTTTTCAGCGACACGTGGCGCTCGTGTCTAATAGTTCCCTGGTACAACCATGCAAATAAAGAATAGTACGAGGTAAAATATCAGGTCAAAGTCCAAATTTCACAATGGAAAATGGAAATGTTAATAGATTAATAACGCAACGGAAATTACCACTGATAAGATCGATTTTTTTAATTCTAGTTGACTTTAGTAATTTAGTCTGACAGAGGAATATTTTTCAACGTTTCTTTCTTGTTTTTATACAAAAAGGACCAACCTTTAAATAGGATTCCAGGCAAACATTGTTGCAAACTGCATGGAAAGCAATTACGCAATGCGTAAAATTGCACGTACGTACGTTGTTCCCGAATAAAAAGTTATCCGAACGAACGTGAAAAACGACCAAGGCGCACGTACCAGTAGAAAAAAAGGCCTTTGGCTTGCATAATATTATATTGTCGTGCATGTCCATGTGTGAATGAAACAGCGACCACCTATATTAAAATGAACGACAGTTCGCTATTTAAAAAAAAATCTGTTTGCCGAATGCGTTTTAAATTCCAGTGTATTGAAAAATATAATTCACACTCTTACATCGAGGGTTAAATTTATAAATGGAAAATTAATTTCATAGAATTTGGTTCCGGATTCAATTCAAGTTGATAAGACTCGATAACGTGATTTAGTCAGCGAATCAATTTTTTATATTCACTTCGCGGTGAATAAAACTGTTTGCGGATCGAAACTGGTTTTGTTTCTTTTCCCCGAGTGAAGAAAAAGTGATCACATTGATTTTTATTAGGGAGAGCTGGATTTATATTTACATTCATTACATTCATATTTTCTGGGCCGAGATTAAAAATACGTTTAAAGCATTCCTAGTAGACTAGAAACGACTCTCGAATCCTCAACATTATCTAAATATCATAACATAGAGGCAAACCTAGAAATTTAAAGCCCGAGGCAAAAATAACGGCGTCATCTATCACGCTGAAACGTCATGGGGGTCAAACAATGCACGCGTGTCCGACTGCTACGAAAGTCATAATTACATAATCTTCAAGCGTCGTAATCGTGTGACAATTGTCATTAACGAGAGAGACGACGATTTATAGAAGAGGGAGAGGCTGTGCGGTGTAAGAAAGGAAAAGTGGAATGGAGCAAGGTGCATGGAGTGTGAGGGGCAAAGGTTACAGTAAATGGGGTGAGGGTGGGTGGGAGGAAAAAGAAAGTGGGGGAGGTGCACGAGCACGAGGGAGGCTTATGCCAAGCATTTTTTACGACTGGAATGTCGGTGTCATGGTCGCGAATCATGCTGAAACCCACGCTGCATCTTATAAACCCGGCTTTTAATTATCAAGAAATCATCCTCGAATATTAATTAATCAAATCCAAAATTAAATTTGAAGTTCGAGCTAGACTTTCGTCTAAACTTTTACATGACCTCCGATTTTGAGATGACTGTTGCGCCCAATGCGAATACACGAAAAAAATTAGTTGTTGAAAAATGCATTGACTAAGTCAACCATTCTAGGATAGAGCCAAAAGTATGTGAAAAATTAGAAGTATCGTCATTAGAAGAAAATTGTATAATGAGTCAACCAAAACTCACAAAGTCGCTCTAAGGGCTCTCTTATGTCAAAATTACGATGACCCCAATTAGGATCAATTAGGACCCCAACTATTTTTTAATTATTTATGATTGGGGTTCTCTTCGAAAATTTGTTGAAATAATCAATGGGCCTTTTCCTTGTCAATTTTAAAAATCAAGTTGAAGATTGAGTAATGTTAAACTTGATTGTACACCTAGAACATCCTTTAAAAAGTTGGCCTAGGGGTTCCTTTTAGACCCTAGTTGAAAGCACTAAAAGGATTTTTGGCGCAGATCAATAAAAATTAAGTTATTCATAATTTTGACTTTTTTTTTAAATTAGTTTTTTTTTCAAAAGTTTCGAAAAATATTGATTTTGGAAAAAAATGTTGTTCACAAACGTTTTAGATCTCGTCGAAACACATATTTTTTATATTTATACTTTTTTCTTAAATTAACATTTTTCGAGAAAAATGACAAAAATGAATTTTCAGATTTTTTTTGCCGTTGGAAAAGGGTGCTGACGTGAGTGGATGTGAACCAACCCTGCCGCCCACTTACGCCGAACCCCTTTTTTAACGGTAATTCGGGGGCAGAATTGGTCTTTTCATAAAGTGCTCTCTTATGCGAGAGTCAAAACTCTAAAGGGAACGAAAATAAGCTCGCGCCTCGCAGCTTTCGCGCTACAAGAACTCAGTTTCTGTGTGCTTCGGCCAAGGCCGATAGTGAGCTCATCTTTACATAACCCGACCTAACCGTTGCTGAGTTAGGCCCGCTTCCGTATAATATCGCATCCTTTGGTCACTTTTACCCCGACCTATACTCATAAATATCGAATTTTGCAGACTTCTTTACTTTCTGCGAAAGCAAACGATCAACTGACTTTAAAATTCCCAAATCTTAAAAAAGTGGCACTCCTAGGTTCAAAATAAAAGAAAAATGCATTTCGAATTTCGCGTCAGAATCCTAGAGAGCCAAAATTAAACATAACCTACAATCTTGGGTTGATTCTGGTACGATATTCAAACTGCAATTTTTTTGGCACTTTAAACAATATGAACAGCAGTTTAAAAAAGAATTGATCAAAAATCGGAATCAGCTGTTCATTTCCGAACAGCCGGCTGTTGCCGGGTAATAAAATGTATGTGACTCTGCACGCGAATGACGAATTTATGCAACGCTTATTACGTAACAGCCAGGAACGTGTCACAATACAGATGTGTGACAGCGTGCTATAAATTAAGTCTTATGGAGCCAACTCCCTTGAGAGGGAATTCAGAAAAGCTTCTGATGATTTTATCCAGGCACTGGACCTTGACTTTTTTCTGCCATCGATTATCTTTAGGTGGACTGCTTGAAACAAGATGCACTCATATAGCTTTTTAAAGAATGTCGTAGAATCTTCAAGTAAAATAATTTGCTGTCTAAAATGGGACTTGAAATCTTTAGTTGTCTCATGCAGATCAAATGGAACGCTATTTTAACATAGCCAGGGCCGTCTAGTCCAAAAGACAAATGGTGATTTTCAACATTGAGCTACTCGAGCAACGATAATTTGTCTCTTGTCATCATTTTGATTCGTCATAAAAAAGAATCACCAAGAAATATTTATTCCAGTAGTATAAATCGCTTTAATAATATTTTTAGTAGACTAAACTCTCTTCAAACTTTTAACCTAGCCCCTTTAAATTAAACGATAGTATAGGTCAGAATATTCTTCAATTCGACTAATTCAGCCCTGAGAGAGGAGTGCCTGATCTCTGGCTAACCTCGAAAACACGCGAAAAGCTTTTTATGACTTGAAATGTATAGCTAGATCATAGGCGGAACTGGAAATGAATCTTCCGCGTGGGGCGATCGCGCATAGATAGTATTTCGCGCGCGTGCAGTCAGGGCCGCTGTGACCTTAGATCCCCCTTCCCCTTCCCAAACCTATCATCGTTCTCCGTTGCACCCGCTACCGGTAAATGCAGTCGCATCGGCTAGGAGAACTTGGAAAACCGGGAGGCGGTGCGGTAAGAGGAGGGACACGTGCCACCAGTGACGTCATGTTCTAGGTAATGCATCGCACTTTACGTCGCGTTGCACATGCGCAATACTACTGCTGTACCCCACCCCCCGGAGCAATATCACCAAGGTACCGGCAACACGATCCAACACGCGCTGCTATTCCTAGGTGCATCCTATCTAGAACAGCTAAAGCCTCTATAAAACGACGGTTACGAAATGCATTGAAAAACTGGTCAGAAAAGCTCAAACTGAACGGGGACCTTTTTAAAATGGTATATTAATGTTGCATAATTAGAAGCCTGCCAGCCATCTAGAAAAATAGATTTATTGAAATATTAATAAGGAATATGTTTATGGAGGAATTTTATCGCTAAGAGAAAACTTGAAGTGTCCACCTCGAATTTTAATTTTGCGATAAAACCCTCTCAAAATTCATGTTTATGGTCCAATCATTTTGGAATTGGATCCTCGCGATGGCACGGATGGAATAAGTAAAGCGAGAGTGTATTCCGGGTTGCATCGAAAGAGATTTCAGCACGAGTTGAGATTCGTGTAAGTAGAACGCGAGGGCTATAAATAAATTGGGCACGGGTGAGTTTATTTCCGTGGTCCCCCGGCTCCTTCTGCAGCCCCGAATTGGATCTCAAGGAATCGATTTTTAATATCTTTTTTACTACAATGGGTGATATTCCCTGCTGGTCCGTACAAGGTTATTCGACACGAGCTTTTCCACCTTCCACGACCTTAACTCTTGCCATCATTTATGTCCCGTAGCGTACGGCACACGTGCGGTTGGGTGTAGGTGCGCAAGAACGCGTGCGTGAGTGTATCCGTGATGACATTAGTGAATTGGGGGGAGTGGTGCGATTGCGCAGAGGGATGGAAGATTGCAGGGGAAAGGAAGTAGGAAAGCTCGTTGCGGCCGTTCCACGAGGCAAATCCTGCAGTACTTCCTGGATCGGTTGCACTCCCCCCCCCACCCACCCTCCACATCCACCCACTTTTCTCGCGTTCTCTCTCTTTTTTCAACGCATGGGTTGAGCGCCCCACTCCCTTGCACCCACAAAACCACCGGTGGCCACCGTTCATGGACGCAGATATGAGAACGTCACGCCTCCCAGAGCTCCAATGCAACCGAATCAGCGCATTGTACATCCCGCGACATTAAAGGAAAGGCTCGAATAAAATTAGGTCTCGTTTCAGAATTGAGGGCACCGGAAATAGAAAGCCAAGCCACATTTATTTTTTAGTTTTTTTCTTTAATTCTATTTTAGCTCTCGAATTTTATGCTCGCTTTAGATGCATCCTGATATTTTCTATATCTATTTGAAGAAATTAAAATGGGATCTTCTATCATTCATAATCAATTTTTCTCCTAAAGCAATAGGACCAGTATGTTTTTAAACAAAAATCAATATTGATTAGAATTTTAATTCTATTTACCGTTCCTTTTTTTAATTATTTAAAAGCTATTATTGTTGCAAAACGTACTTTCAATTAGTGGAAACAAGGTGCCACTATGCGCGTGGCAAATACAATGAAGACCTTGAACGGTGTAACCTCCTAGAACCTAGAGCTCGCAAAACTTTTCATGGCCAATCGTCCATTGGCAACTTTACTGCCGGCATGTGCGGAATTAAATTTCTTTCTTTATCCTTCGACTGCTGACAATTTTTGATAAATTCAGGCCTCACAGTCAGTAAAAAAGGGGAAGTCAAGAAATATTTTCAAGACAACGAATTCCTCGAATATAGGACTACTTTCCCATTGGAAATCTTTCAAGATGGAAATCTTTTTACATTGAAAGAATTTCTAATTTGAGTTTTTTTTTAAGATCAAGCGAACGAATGAAAAAGAGAGATTAAGGGGAAACTCTTGCAAACAAGATGTTTCAGGAAATCAAAAAATGGAAAACTATGAGACCTGAACCTTTTTTTAAACATGTTAAAAATAAAATTTTGTACTCACCTCATTGCTTGTGGTGTTTTCAGAGTTAGGGTTCGATTCAATCAAATCCCGGTTGGGCTTGGACCGAACCTGTAAATGCCAAGCCACGGTGGCTGGATGAATCTCATCATTATGATCCTGTGTTCGCTGTGAAAAGGATTGTGCCAATTATGTAATGTATCGTGTGTGTCATTGGAAGAAATTTTAAATGTTACTCATGCCAAATAAAATTCCAAACTTCTTCTCAATTTCAGAAATTATGTTTGCAATCTTCTCCTGCGTTTAAAAAATAAAATAATAAAAAGAGAAGTGCGCGTATAAATTTCGTACTTACTTTTTTTTTTAAAGTGGTGCACGAAACTATGACATTTATGAAACTAACCATGAACTTTAACAGTATTTTGCCGATAACTGAGTCTTTCAGAGTTGAATTTTAAGGTTAATTGATGTAGTAATTTTTCAGAGTAAAGTGATAAGAAGGAATTTAAAGTGCAATTACTTGAACGTTTGCAATCATTTCTGGAGGTTAATCACTATAATATATTAAATGATAGGGGATACACAGACCAGTATTTATCAATCATAAGTGGTGATACATTCTAATTAATAATAACTGTATAAATAATTTCTGAAATGCTTTATCAATTTAAGAATTTCCAATTTTTTCACTTCAAAAATAATAAATATATTTCTTCTTCTCTGAGGTCTTCTGGGCCAAATGTTATGAACATCAGACAATATTGAAGAGCTTTAATGTCTGCGTCCGTAGAAGCAGTCTCTGCTTAATTAACATCAGTGAGAATGATAAAAGCGACGAGTTACACAATTGCACTGACACGCTAAGCCCGCAGCAACCTTGAAAGGAGCGCGTGTTAACCCAAGTATTTTGTAATCCCATTTGAAGTCGCTTTCCACAAGAGGGTGCAGTCCACAGCCAATTTAAATGCAATATTAAATTCTGAACTTCTTTCATAGACTAATCTATTCTGAATTTTCATATTCAAGAAGATTTTATTTCACATCTGGGAAATAATTTATCATTGATTCCTTGATATATGAAATATAAAATATTTAATTTAAAGTAATAAGACTCAATGTACTGATGCATTAATTGCAACTTTTAAACGTCTTTTAAACGACTTTTAAATGTCAAGTACGTCTGCATGGATTTTTTAATTAAGTTAGTTGGATGTAATTACTCTTTTTAAAGCTCAACATTCCACGAAACAAGCTTTCAATTTTTATTTCGATTATAATTGCCAGTTTTACATTTAACTCTTTGGATTGATATTTAATACACAATTTTTTTACCTTTACCTCGATTTTTTGGCTCTTACATTTAGTTCATAATTTTTTGTGAGCATGATTTCCTGTTGTTTCCTTTTTCAAGAGTTCTGAAGTGCGATAAAGATTGCCGGTAAAAACGGTAATTGCATCTGCGGATGGGTAAAAAGTTTGACAAGTTTTTAAGCAGTGTTTCATAGTTGAAGCTAGACCTGGTTCTCTCGCTGTAAAAAAATTCATATGGCAGCGCAGGTGCCAGTGGGCGTTACACTTACACGCACGAGGAACGGTAAATCAAGCCTAGACGATGCTTATCGACGACTTAGAGACTGGTTTTCTCTTTCTCGAGTGCTGATCGTTCGGTGAAAATAGTGACAGCGCTTTCGATCGTTTCGTAACGGTCTTGAAACAAAAGTGGAAATAATTCTCTGACTTTCTATTTAAAAATTAGGTCCAAAAGTAAAAATAATTTTTTAGGGGCACCCATCCAAGTGCTAACCACGACCGAGTTGCTTAACAACACTGATCGGCGAAGCTATTCATATTCATTTTTATTTCAAAATGGAGACAAAGTTATGCTTCTGGAAAACCGGAATTCATGGTCAGAATCGCGTAACTCTCGAACCGGCCCTGACCGGCCGGCTTTTCCGAAGTCCTCTCGGTAAGTCAAGTGCCAAGTGCCGCGTCCTCGGAGAGTATCATACACGTGCGGTGACGTAAGCCCGAGAGACCAGCCAAGGAATCACAGTGTGTAAACGCGAAGGCGGCGATTTTCCTCATTTCGTAACCTACGAGCTAACTTTAAAATCCCCCCTTTCCCTCTGGCTCCCTTAGGCTCTAAACGACGCTCTGAAGGAAGCTATTTCCGTCCTATTTGAGGGAAAGTTGCACCTGTCTCCTTATAACTTGATATAATTACTTAAAATTGTGACATTTAAATTTCGCGCTACAATCGTAAGCCCAAACTGAAACAAAATCTTTAATGTCGAGGTTATTCTGGCGCGGAATTTAAATGGCTAGATTCTATTTTTCCGCTTTATGAATCCCGTGCAAATGCACAAGACAAACGTCGTCAGTGAACGAGTTAATTAAATTTGTTTTAACAATTTCTTTACGAGCACACAGGAGATCGGTAGTTTAATACACGTGTCTGAAAAATTGTCGAGATTTCGTCGACTCTAAAATGACAAGCGTGAGAGGAGAAAGGACCGTTTCGTTAAACTTTTACTCCTGGTTTGAAGTTTATGGCCTTGCTGATACGAGAGGGGCATAATATTCGCGATCGTCATCGAGAGCACAATTAGGAATTTTCTCTTTCTTCATTTATTGCGCTTCCGCATGATAACCTTAAAAGGAAGTCATTGTTTCGATATGGATCACTGGCCACGAGTCACTTTCAATATGCCCGAAAAACAAAAGTAATACCTACAAACGATCCAGTCCACAACCAATTACATTTCATGAATAGCGTTCAGTTTTAATTCACAGAAAGTGGATTGTACTTCCTTTAAACCGATAAAGCAATAAAGAATTTGATCAAACTTTGTCATTTGTTACAATAGAATTCTGGTTTGTGATATGAAAAAGAAAATTGAACTGCGACTTACCTTTTTCTTGCGGGGATTCACATCATCCAGTTCCATATAATCGGAAACGATTCCTTCATCTGGCGTTACACCTGGAACATATCGTTTGGGACTGTGCTCTGCAGTGTGAACTTGTTTGGACCAAGTATTTGCGTTGTTGGAACGGGCATCCTCGTAAATTGGCGGACTCGGAGTGCCAGTTCTCCAAGAACCACCGCTACTGCTGCTGCTGGAGGCTCCACCAACTCCTGGTGATCCAACGACGCCATTTTCATGTACACGCCAGGAAGCTAAATTGAAAAAGTAAAAAATAACCTGTTATCGAATCAATCATTATTCTGGAATGGTTACTTTATCCAGGCCCTCAATTTTTCAACCCCAAAAATGAAAACCTGAATGATGGATAATTTTGCTTATTATTTCCTGGCGTTGGAAAATTTATTCGAGTATGCTGGTCGCATAAACAAATCGCGATTGAGGTACTTCGTGCTCTTGTAATATTGTTTTGATGCAGCACTTGCCCCGGGGACGAGAAAGCGGTCGAGTTTCGTGAGCCAATCACGAAAACCCCTTCTAGTGTTTTATTTCTGTTATCAACGCTTGAGTTATTGCCTCTCCTGTTGGCTATTGAGTTCTTAACTTTGATTATTTTTTAGGGAAGTTTCAAATAAGGAAAGAATTAGTTTCTTCTAAGCTTCAAATTAAAATCTCAAGGGAACATAGACGGGAGAAGTGACACATTTGGTAAAATCAATTTTCCATGTTATTAAATCAATCCAAGGAGATGCGAGTTTATCACTTTAGTACGTTTTTCAATCTGAGAGCATAATTGAGATAAAATAGAATCTTGGTTTTTGCATGAGTCATAGACCAAAGACTCGAGGCCACAGAACTTTGGACCAAATGCTTTTTTCGATGCACCGTGCGAGACAAAGGAAATGCTTCTAAATGACTTTTTATAAATCTGTCTTCGAATCCGGAACGAAAAATCTGGGAATTATAACTTTAAGAGAATCTCGTAAAAATTGCAAAGCCTTGATTCAACTTATAAATTATGAATAAAAGAAGCCTTGCTCAATCCACAATGGATTTTAATATCAATTTCTCTCGCAAAAGTATCTCGTCCATGGCGAACAAAACGGCACAAATCAAGCAAAAAAGACGGAAAAATGTCAAATGAAAAATTACCCACGTCACGTCTCGATTAGAGATGTTTATGAAAATCAATATAAAATTTAATCTGTAAGCGACAAACAAGAATGTTAAAAAGCTGAGACAAAAGCTTGTTTTGAATTATTGAGGTTTTCAGCATGTCATATACAATTCACGTGCAATCATAATTGATACGGTAATCTTTATAAAACTAGTCTCAGATTGTTACGTCATTTTATCGCTGCATTATTTTATATTACTCAAGCATTGGAGATTTATCTTCTTAACGAGCTAATAACTTTTCTTGACAACAGATCTGTTCTGTTTTTTGTCTCCAAATACAGATTATTTCTCATGCAAGGCTTTTCAATTAAATTATAAAGGATCCCACACAAAATGTATTAAAAAAAGGCCTTTCGGTGAAATTGTGTCATAACAACTTTTGATAAGCATCACCTGAAGCATCAGAAAACCGAACTTGACCTAACTTTGACCGAAAGGACTTTTGCATACATTTTGTACGGGGTCCCTTGGCAAAAATACTCACTGTAATTTCCATCGCCTTGCATCGGCAAAGGCTTTTGAATATTTGTACAAGTAGTCTGTGCACGTCCCTGGGACAACGAAATGAGCCACTTAGCAGCATCTTCTTCACAAATTCCAGTTTGTTCGATGTGACATGATCCAGTCTCTTTGTGGCAAACGTGAATTTCAACATTGTAGTCATAATTTCGTTCGGAATCAGTACCGGAGCTTGTCCTGCGTTTTCGATTTCTGCAAAAAAAAAAAAAAAAAACTCATTAAAGAAAATATCTAAACTGAAAAAACGGAGTCAAAGACCTTTTTCTAACTAAAAAATCTTTCCGCAGTGACAGTGAATTGCGCATCGTATCTATTATCTCACCATGCACGTGAACTGTGTAAAAAATCGTTTTCTGAAGAATCTTTTTATAGGAAGGATCATTGACGTATTATAAATGCAAGGCACGGCAAAATTGGCACACTCAAAAAATTTTCGAGCCAATCTCCTCTGCTCACGTACGAGTGTCTAATGTTTCATGTGGAGTTCACATTACGTCAGCATTAGAAGTGAAGTTCTAATGTCAAGGACAAACAACAACTCATTTGAAACCGTGAAATTTAAGCAGAAGTGGAATCAATATTTTCTTATTATATTTTCCAATTAAGTTCTTTAGGGTATCAGGTGTAAATTGTAGAAGCTACCAAGAAGTAGTTTCTGTTTTACATCGGCCAAGGCACGTTAACTCTGTTGCTATATTAATCTGGATAATGGTCCCCGCAGTAACGTCCTCTAGATTGTTAAAAAGTTGTGAGTAAATAACTTAAGGGCAGGCTCGTGCATTTACGACCTTACGTGCACGACAGTGACGACCTACATTCTCCCTAAAGTTATTAGTGTCACATTTCCCGTTAGGCGATTAGACCTCACCGCTAGATAAACTCCCCTACGCACTTTCGCACAACCACTTTTCGCAAAGTGTAGTACAAGTGTTCCGTTATATCATGGAATCATAGCCTTCACGTTCACGACCTGGAAACAATTTGCAACTCAAGGAAATTAATTCCCGAGGAAGAAAATGCTTCATCTTTCTCTTCATAAGCAAGTTTTTAAGAGGAGGGTTGGTCGTAATTAATTATAATTTTAAATTAACCTCACAATAATGAATTCTTATCCACAATCTTAAATAAAATTATTATAATCATGTGCTAAATCGTAAGTTTAGCACATGCAAGAAAATGAAGAAATATCAGGGTTTTTGAATTCAAACCTCAACCCTGTTTTTTCTGGTGAAATAGGATCGACCGACACGCAAGAACGTGGCGTTAGTCGAGGTAGGAATACCAGGTATGGTTGCAAATTACTGGACTTTCTGAGAAAACGTTAAGGCTTGCACCATAATTTTCTATCCTCTTTCTCAACTTTTTTCAGTTTGCACCACCTAGATATCAACCAATCGATATTCCTAACTACTTCCTTGGTACTTAACTCTCACGCATTTTGAAGCTGAGAAACAAATGAATTGGTTGATTAGAAATAATAATAGCATTCTTGGAACAAAGAAAATAATATCTGGATTTTATTGAGCTCTTTTTGCTCCAAGGATCGCAACAATGAAATGATCGGCTCGAACTAAGAAATCTGGAAGACTGAGAGGAAAAATACCTTGCCTTAAGAGTTTAAATCTGAGGACATTGAGCGCGAATTACAAAACGAAGAATCTCAAGGCCATCACTTAACCGTTCCACCGGGAACGGTACATCATGAATCGAAAGTGAAACCAGCATGATGCCATGTTTCGAAAGTATCGCATCCGGCATGTTTTGCAGATCGTGGACCTCATTTATAATTTCAAAGCACAAATCTAAAGAAGATCGCAAAAAAGAACAAATTTTTAAGACTGAAAATGAACAAAAAGTACAAAGTGTTCCGAGAACTCAATTTTGAAACTCGTAAACAAAGCAATTTTTTCCAAGATTTGGTGCTCATAAACTTTAAAATGAAGAATGGAAAAAAATACGTTCTTCAAGGACCGAAATGCACTCAATGTGAGAACGCTGAAAAAATTGGGTCGTGAGAAGCGAGATTTCGGTGGGTCTTTTTCGCCTTGTTTCCTTTCGTTTTGCAGCAGTCTCTCGTTCTCGTCGGGATTTTAATTGACGCACCTGTTCAGCGTTGGTATTCTGTGGCATTGGGCTTTTCATCAAATTATTGCGGGTGGATTACTCGTTTAATGAAAGCGCCTCATATTTCTAAAAACAAAACTGATAAAGTGTCAGTTATGAAGAGGTTCAAGTACAATAGGACAGTTCTTGCAGAGAAACATAGAGCTTTAAGGGAATTGTAGAAATGAATGAGAAGAAAAATGCTATTTATAGACTGGAACTCGGAAGTGCAGAAGCAATATGAGAACATCAACCAACTCCGATAAAACGAAAACTTCTTGATAAAAATAAGGAAACGTTTTAATAGGAGAACCAGAAGGATGAGGAACGATGAAAATAAAGGTAGTACCTAACTTAGCAAAGCCCATAACTGACCTAGGCTACAAAAATATTAGACCTCCCTATCCGAAAAGTGAGGAATAGCACGCAAAGGAACATGGAAAGGATCGACGTCATTAAGCTACAAGAGGGAATGGAGAATATTATTTTTTTAACAACCAGAAGTCCTGAGCGTTGAGGATTTCCAGTTGCAGGAAGATAATCGAGGTCAAATTGCGACTGAACAATGGCGAAAGGAGTAGGTAAATACTAAACTAGAGTCTAGAGTTTGTAGTTTATTTCTCGGTTTGGAAGAGGACACGATGCGTGTAAGCAGTTAACCTAAACCCTTTCAAGTTGTTCAATCGCATTGTATCCCTATGATTAAAGAGCACGAGGACAAACGACGTAGGTATACAACCTGCCTACATGTCAAGACGCCGTATCCACCGTTGCATGGTTATGTGGCTATGGCTACCTACCGCACCGCATTTTCAACCTACAAGAATGTTCACCTACGCCTTCCCGAAGACTCCTTATACCTTATAGTAGTCATATAGTCATATACAATAGGGAACAGGACGACCTTATGCGAAATTCTAGGCTCAGAGAAAATAGCCTTACAAAGTTGATTTTTGAGCACAGTTGTATCCTGAAGTCAAGGATGAAGGAAATCCTGTGCATTTTTTGTTGAATGTAGACATCTTTACCCAAAAATACCAGTAGGCATGCCTTAAGTACCCTGAAAACACTGCTTAAACAAATGGTAAAATAGTACGCTTGGATAGCCTGTCAAGAAAAAGATTAACTATTTTTCTTAAGCGAACGGAAAATATGGATTCTTGGAGCAATGTCCAGATCCTATGATGGGATAAAATGCAATTGGGAGCCGGTAAAGTGTATAGTAAGTAGTAACCCAGTTTTCCCTGAGTAGAACGCGCGTCGACCCAGTTACCCGGGAATCCCGCTCGAAATACAAGCTGACACGCTTCGCGACCTATATACCCCCGTGCCATTCGCCCAAAAAGACGACGCGGAAGGCAAAACCCCGAGAAAATCGATTTCGCAGTTGGCAACAGTGATCGAGAACAAGCCATCGCCTTTCTACATCTAAACTCTTCCGATTTTAAAACTGTACCTACAAAAAAATGTTGCTCTAATCATCAGCTGCCAAACAATATTATATCTGCAACATTCGACTATTCCTATAAGAACAATAAGTTTGACCAATTGACTGACCTAGTTTTCATCCATTACAATTGGGCCTATTTCGTTATTTACTAGTTACTAGAAGAAACTCGATCAATAAAAAAGGTTTATTCCATTTTACTGCTGCCTATCCACCCATAAAACTGTAAACCAACAGGCTGAACATAAAACTACAATAGAGGGTCTATTATGGCCACATCCTAGTGCTATCAGCAACATTTTTACCGCAGTTTGCAACGAGTTTACTGCCCTTTCGTAGAAACAATTACTTGACTGTAATGCTCACTGAATACTGATCGTCAAGAAGTACCTTTATCTTTATCAAATATTACGTGCTCGATTCTAACCAATCTAAGAGTCTTCATAGGAGATCTGATAGCAGCACATTTTCATCTATGGAAATTATCTGATAAGAATAAACACCACCTTCAAGTACAAGACCATCAAGAAACGTTCAACTTTTAGTTTCAGTTGGTCGATTCGCAAAGCCTCTTTGTCGAGACTTCCCATTCTTCATCTATTCTTGCGCAATGCTGTCACTGATGATGACGAGGATGTTCAGTCATGGTGTACATGACCCGCGATGCACAACGTTAGATCAACACCAACAACGGGGAACCTACGATTGAAGACATCGCCAGAAGATGATGTTCTAAATGAATCAAAAGGTCAAAAGAAGGATTGTTAATGGAGAGCTTATCTTAACTTCCTATTAGCCAATCTTCTCAAAGACTATTAGCCAATATTAAATTAGAAGTATATGATAATAATTTCCTGCCTAACTGGTAATTAAGAACAATTATTTGCTTTGCTAGTAATGATTCATTAACATGAAAATCACCTGTACCAGATGATCAAATCATGCTATCAACCTGTTATACAATGTGCAAGATGCATTGGCAATTCTGGACTCTCGAGTGATACCACTGCAAACGCCCACGATGTCTTTCGTAATCGAATCTCGTGTCATTAAACCAACGGGCCACAATATGAGGTCACAGTGAGCGTTCGTATACCAGGGAGAATTTTTCGTTAATCGGACTGTAACAAACACTATTGCAATTAGAACCCATTGTCCACGCCATAAAGAAATACCTCACTTTTCGTCGATCTTTTCTATTATCTCCCACTATTTAAGAATCTAATCCAGTTCCTTTTCATCCCTCTCAAAAGATTAATTCTAACTTAATTCTTCCTCCCTGAAGATTTTTAATTGATACATGTTAGAGTTTATTAGCCTTCCTAACAATATGCTCAACAACTTTCTTTATTTACAAAATATCTTTTACACATTGGCAAATATCCAGACCTAGAATTACCGTGACACATACAAAATTCTAATAAATCAGGAGTAGCTGATAAAATTCTATATAAAAAAGGCTACATGACATTAATAATGGATTCTGGTAGCTTTACTGACAACGCCTTGACGTAAACATACTAGAGAACATAACTGTTCTATCTATCCCTACGAATAGTAGATAAGATTTTTCACTTTCGTTAGGGGTAGAAATAACAAGCGAAGAATCTGCGGGGTTTCCTCGAATTACATATATAAGAGTAAAATGTCTCTGGATAGAGAAAAATGAACGAGCTTTCCAGAGAGGAACATGAAAGGATAAAGGAAATAAGATTTCCTCTTAGTAACATGGGGAATAATGGGGAGTATTGACCCAGTTTCAGCGCCATCCGGGTTAGGGAGTCAAATACAGAGTCTACTTAACCCATACAGGTGTACTGAAGTCGAACGACCTGAATCGAGCGACCCGATTTCCGTCAGTACGACCCGGAACAACCTAGTTTTGAGTCCAGTGTCGAGGGCTCCTGGACTGTTCCAATTTCAAGTTCGAAACATGCTATATTCCACTTTTCATGGAGTTTCGCTGCAAGGGTATTCGTTACCTATTTCACTATTTCCTCATTAGTATTCCTGGTTTCAAATTCTTGACAATGAGCTACACAGCTTTATCATTTCCAAGGATCGCAATTCCCACATCAACAACTGTCCTAAAACAGCAGTGCTACAAAGCGTGAGAATTTTGACCCAATGTCCTATGTGGTTAACAAACCAAAACAAGACACCGCCATAAACAATTTGCATTTCCATATAAAAAAAAAGAAACGGCAGCAACGTGAAACGTCAGAGTCACTTACTGCTTTCTGAATAAACAATAACAAAAAATGGATGGTGAAAGCGAATCACACCTATCAAATAGATGGTGTGGAAAGGTCGTCCGAAGGTCGCAATGCACACGAATATGCAGAACGTCCTTCGAGGCGATAAGAAAAACTTCTCGAGCGCGATATACCGTCTCCAACACACTGAACGTTCCTATAGTACATATCGACACGTGGCAGTGAGTTTGTGTTAGTACACGTGCAGTTTAGCTATAACGTTTTCTGCACTCGACCCATTGTCCCAGTTTCCCCACTGGACGGAAAGCAGGCGCAGAAGGAAGCCACCACCACTACCAAGGCTCACCGATTAGAGCCATAGGCACTAGGGCTTAAACCCAAACTTACCACTACCTACGCATTCACTATCACTGACTTCAGAATCAAATTATGAGCAAGAAAACCACCCTCATGCCCTATATGCCCCTTCTTCTTCAACAAGTAGGGTCGTTGCAGTTTCTACGTGTGTTGAGAGCTAATAATCGAGATAGACGCATCTGCCAATGGTGCTTCAATTGCGATTGTCTGATTGACGTATATTTAGCTTTATTGCTTACCAGGTATTCAAAGAAACCATTAGTAATATATCAACAATTCAACATCCCAAAAAGAATAATCAACATCATAAAACTTTTTTCGTCATTGCCAAAATTTAAAAGAACATCTTAAGAATAGATAAAGACATTCCAGACCTTAAGAATAGTTTATGAACGTATAAAACCTTGTCTTTCAATTGAGTCCAAGAACGCTTAAACCCCCTGTAATTCGACAGTTGCTAATTACTGTAGAGAAAGTTTTAATTTTCTCTTTTCACAATCTATCTTCCTAGGTAATTGATATAATCACCTCAATTATACTTCATTCGACGTATGATTTTGTAGTCTTTCTAGCATTCATAGAGTTTTTATTAACTTCCTCTGTGCAATAGTTGAACACAAAAAAAACTTTGATATGTAGGGTTTTGTTGGATAGATTGCAAAGATAAGATAGTATTTCACATGGAGCGTGCCTTAATCATTCTCCTGACTGAGAACCATATAGGCCATGTCCATTGTCCAATTACTTAAAAGGGAGAAGATAGAACCATGGTTTTGAATTGGTAAATGGAATCATCTATTCCATAAATGGGAAAAATAAATTAGGAGCACTATAGACTATAGAGTATCGATAATAATGAATATCCTTAAGTAACAAATTAAAAAAGAGTTGTACTTAAAAGGTAGAAAGGATAATATGGGAAGAAATTTGGCTCTGTGTACCTGACCCATTTTATCTGCCACGAGTCTGCCTCTGGCTGTACGTAGCTGCATCGATCGACCCCGATTCGTGGCCCCAGCCTGGCACCGAGCGACCCCACAATTTGTCATTCCACCCCCCGACCCTGCATGGCTGCTTCAACCGACGCTTACATATACCATGAGACTGCTACCAATTTCCCTGTGTGGCTCGTCTGCAGTTTTGAACCGAAACCATGTGAAACCACCGGCCGCGCAGAAACAAAAACCCATCAAAGTGGTTCCAATTCTCTGAAACGTTCAGGGACTTTTCTGTAATGTCAAGGGTACTAGAACATCAATTAATCAAACCATCATTGGACTTGCGGTAGCCAAGTTTATTAAATGACTCGAGTGTTTTAAAAAATACCGGTAGCTGGTACCGTTTATAGTAAATGTAGTCCGTGAATTGGGACATCTTATCAATATTTAAGGTTTGATCTTGAGTAAAAACGGATCCTTGACAAATTTATCAATTTCCGGATGAGTTGGAATGGATCTTTGGGCTAATATCTAGATTAAATAATTATTTATAGTTCATCGGAAAACATAAGATTAGCCTTCCTGAAAACATGCTCGATCACTTTCTTCAATACCAACCTGTCTTTTGCTCATTCGAAAAATCTAGACACAAGGATACCATACGAAATAACCAATCCTGATGACAAAGAGTTGGCCTTATTCAAATACTTCCCAGTTGGATGCAAACGCGTTTCCTAGCTTCCGATCTGATTGAAAAACACGTCTCGCGCGAAGCGATGAATAAAACACAATAGCATCTATTACGCATCCGCTGCAAGGATTGCGATTCTAGGATTTGTCAGTAGCTCAAGATCGCTCGTCAATGCTTTTTTTACACAAGGTCATAGCAAGCGTGCCTAGCTTGAATATGTTATGTGTCACAGACGTTCTTTCTCTTTTCCTCAACTGTCTTCCATCTCTTGACGCGTGACAGTCTATCGAGACCGGACTGTTGTAAGAGTTTCAAGGATTCGCCGAATTTGGCGGCATCCGCATTGGGCTAGGTCGGTGCTTAACTCTTGTAACGACTCAAGGCCCATATAATCGGCATTCAGACGGGCAAGTACGTGAAACTGGCTACGGAATTACTTCATGGTTGCTCTACATCCTAGGATGTTGCTTAAATCCACATCGTCGTACTCAAGCAAGATTAAAGAAAAACTATTTCTCTGCATTTGAATTAGTGAGATTTCACTGATCATCGGTGAAAATCCTTACTGATACAAATTTCGAGAGATCAGTCTGTTTACAATTTTATCTGGTGCAGACTTTAAAGATAAATGACACGTGGGTATAAAAAAATCCAATAGATGAAGAGTGCCTGTTGAAATTCTTGTTGAGCATATTCATGTAAAACCCGGAACGAAACAAGTTTTGTTTATTGAAAGAGGCATGGAGCGTGCCTGGCCATGACGCGCTATTTACGTTGCGAAACACCTCCACGTGTCAACAAATAATATTGTCGTAATCGTTGTAAATAATTCCCGATTCCAGAAATTTCTATAATTGTTATTGTATCAACAAATCAGGAATTATCGAACAGTCATTAACATTCTCTTAATCTAAAAAATATTGCAAGTTATGATAAAACCGCGATACATGTTCTAAATTTTCTAATTTACAATGGAATTCCGAGACAATTATTACCACAAGAAACATGAATCCTATTAACCCAGCAGAATATTCATGACCATCAATCAAGCTACATAAAAATAATGACTGCCTCTTTATGAAAATTACTCCTCAAACTTACCATTTAATAAGTTTCACCCCTAGAAAAATCATCTATGCCTACAACTTATTATGCCATTCACCTCCAATTTCTCGAGCATCTTTACACGAGCAACCTCAATTTTAATCTCAACCTCAACCTCAACCTCAAAACCTACAAACGCCGCCTTGAATCCGAGTTTCTTTCCCGGCCAATGTCAGCGAAAGTGGCAGTATCAAAAAATCGATTCCAATTTTCCAACTAACCAAATTCGAATTTTCGGTGCTACCTACCCCTATTAGTTGAATCAGAATTAAGGGAATCAAGATTGAAAAGTGCATTTCCATCCCCTGAAGCGTTTCTTGACACCGAAATTGGATTAACTCGGGCAGTCTCGCACTGGTGAGAGTAGACACAGAATAGAATAGCTTGCGGGGCGGATAGTGAAAGGGGTGGGGGCGGAGGACGGAAGTGTTCCGGGGTTGCCTGCTCGTATACAGAGCGTGGTAGTGCACCTGACCCATATAGGTCTACGGTATTGATTGACCCAATTCGTAAAGCCGGCCGCCCCCGTCTTTTCCTCCCAAACACCACCCCAACGTCGACAAACCGCCTCCGCTGCCCACAACACCAAACAGCGGCTGCCGACCGAAATTACGTAAGCTAACCTACTGACTCACTGAACGTGATGACGCTCCCTCAATTCATCGGACGAATTTTCTCGCCAAGAATTCCAGTCAGAGAATCCCCCCCCCCCAGTAATAAAAAACGCCCCTTAAGAGGTTGGGCACCCCTGTCTTGTTTTCTGAATCAATAGTGCGCTTATAACTTAATGGACTCATTCACTGAAAGTGGGTAATGTTATGCCAGGGGTGAGTTAAACATAAACTTGGATTTTGAGCTGTTACTGTTGTTGAAATTATTTTGGTTGCTGTGATTTTTTTAGGGGATCTTAATTTTAATAAGATCGCGGGAATAAAGTTGCATTACGACTTGATTTAAGCTAGGGGGTTTTAAGTTCAATGCAATAATTTCAACAACAAAAAACATAGCATCAGTTTTTAAGAGTTGATGAAAAACCGTGCTCGGATTCGTCTATTTTTGGCATTTCTCTAAAATTATGCAAGACATTTAGACCTTCACTTTGGAAATAAGTATATTACAGAAAAAAATGGTTGTATAAAATGGTTGTATAAAATAGAAGTCATTGAAAATTTTCTTTTAGAAAATTACAATACATTTGTTTACACCCTTCTATTTAACGGAATTGATTATCAATTTTTTGTCAGAACTGCCTGAATACTTTGCGGTACCAAATAATTAATATAGGTAATGAAAGGATTTTTTTTTGCCTTCCTCATATCCTGCTGAACTATTTTTTTGCAAATTAAAGTCTTTTTCTGTTAGTGGCAAACTCTAGATACACAAATCGATGGGTCCTAAAACAAACTACGCAACTCGCGGCGGCAGATCGAAAATATGTGACCGTCCGCGAAGAAAGGGACCTAATGCAACTTAATGCGTCAAAGTTGAATTTTACAGGACGGGCGATCGTAGCAGGCAACCCAGCATTTGAGTATTGGGGATGCGTCTACGAAAAGCACTCCCTCCACTTGCTACAACATTTTTAGCCACGAGCCAGTGGAACTCACGGACACGTCACGTACAGTTGTGTGGTAAGTGGTGGGGCTGACTTTCGTAG